>JAOTQR010085516.1:0-36127 GCA_025774065.1 Solanum ossicruentum
TGGTCGGCAACCATGGTGTGCCAACTAATCGTTACCTATTATCCCAGTCAACCTCCCCTTGGTTAGGTTTGGTTGATTAGACGAGAACACATCAATCTAATTCTATTATCTGTTTCCCTTTTTTGATTTGTCACTACTTTGATCAGAATCATGATAGTAGGCAGGGTTTGGTGTTGGCCACCGCCAAATAATAATAATAATGAAGAGGAACAGACAATACATGCAAAACTCCAATCATAGAAATGCAATAAACCTAGGTTATATCGAGTCAACTACCCATGGTTTCCCCAATCGAAAGTTGGGGGTGCTTAGCTATTCATTACTAAGGCAAAACATACAAATATGCAAATAATAGACATAGTTGAGAGTTTTACCAATACAACAAAAAGTGAAGACACCACAAGTTGCAAACCTACAAGCTTGATAGATATCCAAGGTGTATAGCACAAGATTTACAATCCCCAAAGTAGGTTTTCTAAGAGAATACAAGAAACTAAGGTGAAACCCTAAAATATTCTTGAGAGAATATTAAAGAGCAATTTTCTAGTCTACAAGATGTCTCTTTTATGTCTGATCTGAAATGAAAACCTAACTTAAAGTACTTATAGTGTGTACAAACAAACTCTAAAAATTATGCAGATAAGACAATCGACAACTGGTACGCCTCATAGATATGACTCGTAGGGTGACCTAGGAGTCGTAATCAGGGTCTCGTATCAGGCTCTTGGCATCTTGGACTCAACTAGTATGACCCACTTGTACGAGTCATTGCATAGGCTATGACTCGTATGTTCGTCTTGTAGTCTTGGTCTTCAGTGTTTTGTCCAACATTTTGGCTCTCTGATTCTTACTATGAGTCCACCTATAAAAGTCATAGTGTCCTTTACGATTAGTAGGATGTCCTTGTAGGAATAACCTTCACTTGGCAGAGTTCTAATTTTTGGTCTCTATTTCTTGCTACAACACACCCTACGACTCATTAGGTGAGCTATGACTCATAGGTGAGCTCATATGGCCTATGCTTCAGCAAAATTTGTAACTTTACTTCAAAATCATGCCAACCTAACTTATCTGCAAGATTAACACAAAAACACATTAAAACCATAAAAAGTCATATTAAGAACTCATAAAATCCCTTGTTTTAGGCATCAAATGTGCTATATTTTGACAGCACATCGACACTCTCAACTTAGAATTATTGCTTATCTTCAAGCGACGACTCGATCTACATAGACAAAGAGAAATACATAGCAGCTCTATCAGTGGCATACACAATAGCTAATTTGGTTCAGGTACCCAACTACTATTTATAAAATAGAGTTACAAAGTTATTAAGCAAACTAGAACACCATGAGAGACCTAACAATCCAACTATGACAAGCTAGGGAGCACCAACCATCCACAATCGCTGGTACAGTCATATGTTACTCAAGTAGTGCAAATGCCCTTACTGTAAAGAAGTCCCTCATACTTAAAAGCATTTAGAATTCAGGGACTGAGGAAGCATTCTCACTCTCACCATTGAAATTCAATGCATACTAACACCATAGGTTTGCCTCTATACTCATCTTCTGCCTTGATGGTAAAAGTGGAGTTGGATCACTTTAGGACTTACACGCTTGTAACATAGGTTCAGGGTGCTTTGGTATAGTATTTTGGGCACATAGTGACTCAAAGATATCCTTGAACCATGTTCACCACACTTTTTGCTTTCACAATCCAACCCTTTTTAATCAGTCCACCCTTATTCTTCTCTTTTGAACTTTTCTTGAGTGTTTTCTTTCTCCTTTTTGGTTGTACCTCGATTTCAAACTCATTATATTTTTTGCTACTTTTACTCAACTCAAGGCACTTTTCTTTTCTTTTTTTTCACTCGGCCCATGCTTTTTCACTTCTTTCATGATTTTCCAACTAACCACCTTATTATTATTACTTTACCACAATAAGGGCCACCCTCAACTTATGCTTTTAGCCTGAGGTGAAGTGCACAATATCTATGCCTCAAACCAAGGCCACCAACTGCAGCCACCCTCAACTTAGGCCTTTGGCCTCGATAAAGGTAGACATGTTCAATGATAGACCAGGGCCAATATCACGGTATTTCGTCAAACAATGTTAAGTTAACAAGGTATCAAGAAAGAAAAAGTAAATGATAAGCTCAAAAAAATGGAACAAGGGATTCACTCACTTATTTGGTTGGTCATTTAGGCTAAAAGTGGGTTCCCTCAAGGAACAAAGGTCAAAAAATTCAAGCATCATGGTGCATCAAGCACCGATCTCAAGTTGGTCTGTGGGATCTGGGGCACCATCTCCTCTGCAGCAGTAACAAAAGTACCCTCTCCATGTGGGGTGTGCTGTGCTCGACCTCTTTGAATAATCGCCAATAATAGTAACTCCTGCACCACCTCGTCAGGTATGGGCTCCTCCTCCTACCTCGGCTTCTTCGGGGTCAGCTTTGGGTTATCACTATGCTCAAGGGGCCTCTTCCAACAGATGACCGAACAGTTGATGAGCCAATCGAAAGCCTCATCACCTACAGGTGCTACCTTTGGGGCGTGAACAGGGGCTACCAATATCTGTAATAAATTGGCCTTGAACATGGACAACTCCTTAGTAATCGCACTCACGTCGGCGGCCTAGCTCCCTCAAGCCTCTTGTGGACTCTAGTCTCAAATGCATCGACCAGCGCATACACCGCTCGAACTTTCTCATCAACTAAGTCTCGGACGAATGTCTTCATCCTCTCCTCAGAGTCCCAAACAATCTGATCAATCAATGGTCGGACCGGTGCTGACAACTCATGTAGCCTGCCCTCTGCTATAGACACCCTGCGTAATAAAGCCTGAAATGCAACAACAAAGAAAAGAGGTCAACCTTTAAAGTAGATACTACTGGTGCTGGAGTGTTGGAGGATGATGTTGACTCTATCTCAACCACTGGTATAGGCTCTGCAGTAGCCGGAGTAGTGCCAGTAGTAGCTGGAGGTGAACCTAGAATCTGAGGCTTTACCAGCAATGCTCTGGGATATCTGGAGGAGCTGCTTATGGTAAAGCCACCTGATTCTCATCAGCCTTTATCATGCTGGGATCTATAGTGTGTGTGGCCTCTACATGAGGACCCTAGTGAGGGTTGATAGGAACATCTGTTGCACTGCATAGTCGATGAATCAAAACTGGAAATGGTAGTGAGGTGTTCGTCCGAGCTGTAGTCTCATAAATCTACTCCGAAATGATTCGGGCCCAATCTATGGCATAACCATCTAGAATGCTAGCCAACAATACGACTCTCTCGAGGGTGATCACATTATCTACGAAGGTTGGACTAATACGCCAGCGGATAATGGACCACCAAAACTTAACCCAAAATGAGAGTTGGGCTCTATCTATAGGATTTGCATGGTTTATGACCCACGTCAGCTCGACACCTACCTCACAGATTTAGCTGGCTATCCACCATAGCAGCTCTGTCCTGGCCCCAATGACCTTCCAGTCACTGATCTCCTCATTTTATCAATACAGCTATTATACTTTGCGATTCACTGAGGTACTCTATAAGTAGGCCCAAACTGCACTCATCGGATCATCTCTTCTAAGATATCAACTTTCCTCCCCCGAACTGTCAACACCCATAACATCGGATGCTCAATTGGATTCTTATTCTTTGGCAACCTTGGTGGAGTGTAGCAAGATATGCTGCATAGAACTCACGAACTACATAAGGGGCATATTTGCCCATTTGCTGTGTAGTCCACTATAGTCCGTGCTTATCCAACCCGGCATCCAATTCGGGCACTCTGTTTAAACTGGAGGCGTTTCATCTGGACTCCTCATTTAACTGGAAAACAGGTCTTCCTTGCTCCTTATGCTCCAACCCCTAGTCGTATACTTCTTTCATGCCCGCAACACACCATCTAGGATTGGCCGGGGGATGAGATTGGGATTCCTCCTGTTGAGAAGTATTTTCTGACTCCGACTCTAAACCTTAGTGTGAGGGGGTCGTTTGAGGTAGGCTGCTATTCAACTCGTCCCCATTACCCTGTTGTTCCTCCTCTTCAGACTGGGAGGAACTGCTAACTTCCATGGGCATTTGTGCTGCAAGCCCCCAGGTCTGGGGTTCTATTGGCCTCAGGGTCTACCCTAACTCCGTGGACTTCCACAGAGCCCTCGGATTGCTCATTCTTGGGGAATTCATCCACCAATCTCCATTGGAGAGTTTGAATTGCCCATTAGCCTTTTGGGGGAATTTTATCTGCAAACCAACCAAATAGCAACATATAAGTTCAAGATGTTTGATCCATTAAAACACATAACAAAGAACAAGAGACAAAAGAAAATCTAAAATAGATAATTACTGATGCAATTGCAGGTTTGCAAATACGAGTGCTGGTATGACTCGTAAGGCTAGGCTCATAACTATTTTCAGAAACATTTTTCATAACTCAGATGAGCTTACGAGACCCTCACTACAAGTTGTAACAAGCACTACGAGTGGTATGTAAGTCTCATATGAGAGACTTGAAGAAACCACATATGGATGATGCTTGCTACGAGGGACCACTACGACTCGTATAGGGACTTACGAGTCCTTGGAGTGCCTCGTAGCTAACTGCAAAAGGCACATGTAGTGCCTAACATTTTCCCATGCAAAGCAACAAATCAAACACACAATTCAACATATTTGGCACACAATAACAATATCAAATACTTGGCACATACTCAATTCCATACTAACATTAGAAATTCAAGAGGACCATCATCCTTAAGAGTAAAAACTAGTTCCACAATATGTCAAGCACAAGGACAACAATATACTTTCCAAACTCACATTTGATAACTATTAAACATTCCAAACAAATCAATTCAAACAAATCCCACAATTTAAAGCATAAGCATTACACCCACACCTCCTAAATTCCTATTTCGACAATAATTTCGACCATGAGTGGGCAACAATCACACAATACGTCCCACGGATTATAACTTTCGCATTGACCATCACCTATTCAAGAATTTTAACACAATTCGATTCTCAACTCAACTCTTCAAAGCCTAAAAACCCTAGGTTACAAGTCTAGTTCAATAATCACTATATGGCATGATTTAACATGATCAAGCCAAGCACACACTCATATAGGGAACAAACTTACCACAAAAGATTGCAAAATTTAACCATGGAGCTTACTAGTCGATTGGAGAAGCATACCAAAGCGAAAGAAATTCAAAATTGCACCAAAAACCCTAGGAATAGTAACTTCGCCAGAATCTTCATCGAAAAATGATGTAGATAGCTAGGATTTTGATTGGAAAAATGATGTGGCTGATGAAGGAGGTTTTCCATTGCCTTTAGAGTTTGTGAAATGAATTTGGGGGGTCAAATTTATTTTGACCCCCATTTAAATGAAATTGGGTCAGCTTTGTTAAAACTGCAGATTGGGGCTACGAGACCCTGACTACGAGTTGTAGGTTGTCCTATGACTCATAGGTCCCATTCTAGTAGTAGACCCAACACTTATAAAAATTTAGGAATTATGCCTGGGAACTACGAACCCCTCTTACGACTCATAGCAGACTCTACGAATTGTAAGGTTGGCTCATAGCATATGTGCTAACTTCTGATACTCAGTGATTCATTCTATGATGCATGACTACAAGTCGTAGTAAAGACTACGAGTCATAGTGAGGACTACAACTCATAGGCCTAATCGTAGAGGCTGCTTCAAATGCCATTTTTCAAATCTTCTGTTCTTCCATTTTCACTTGCAAACCAAATCACAAAACACAACAACACCCAAAATATTACAACTGCACCAATGTCTTTCAACATAAAAACAAACTCACAACTTCTACCTAAGAATTGCAACAACCAAAAACACTTAAAACAAATCCACACCTATCAAAAATGATTGGGTTGCATCCCAAGAGGCACCTTGCTTAATATCACAGCTCGACTTTGTCATTGTTCTTCATCAACTATCATCGAGGGTCCACACCTTACTCTTGCACTCATTCGAATGTTTTATGTATTAGCAAATATCAGACACGACTTCTACATCATTTACCCTAAACTGTAATTGACCTGAACCCATATCCACTAGGACTCTCCCAGTGACCAGAAATGGTCTCGCCAAGACGATGGGCACCTCAAAATCAACTTCACAGTCAAGGATCACGAAATCCACCGGAAAGATGAATTTATCAACTTTAACAAGCACATCCAAAAGGATTCCCTCTGACTTTTTAATGGTCTGATTTGCCATAAACAACCTCATTCTTGTCGAGGTAGGAGTACCAAGGCCAAGAGTTTTTAATAAAGCAAAAGGCATTAAGTTGATACTCACTCCTAAGTCACACAACGCTCTTGCGAACTCAACGTCACCAATGGTGCAAGGGATGGTGAATGGGCGGGGTTGTCTCATTTTTGCACAAGGCATTTGGTCACAATAGCACTATATTGTTAGAGTTCTTCTGAGAACTCTTGGATCAAAGTGTATTTCTTGGTGACCAAATCCTTCATGTACTTGGAATACCCGGGCATTTTCTCCAAGGCCTCTAGAAGGGGAATGTTGATGAAGAGTTACTTCAACAGGAAGTGTTTGAATTGTCCCTCCTCTTCCTTTTTCTTAAGCCTTTAAAGGAAAGGAGGAGGGAATTTGGGAATTGATTTTAATTTCTCATGCTCCCTTGCCTCTTCTTGTTGCATCCTAACAACCTTAGGATCTTCTCCCTCAACCACAACTTCACCAGTAAGACCCTTCTCCTCAACTTCATCCAGAATTATTGGCATAGGGGGATCTCCTGTACTCTTGCCACTCCTGGTCATCACCATATGCAATGCCCTTCATTCTTTGGGTTTTGAACTGTATTGCTTGGTAGGGTGTCCTGTTGGCATTGATTCAATTGTGAAGAAACTTGCCCAGATTGTTGTTCTGGGTTGCTTAATGGGCACTGAGTGAGACTTTATTTTTTGGTTAATACTTGAAATATCTGCTTTTATTTTCTTTAAAGTCTCATCTTGGTGGTCCGCTCGCTTCAACAACCTTTTGAAGATATCTTCAATCCTGGACTTGCTTGACCTAATATCACGGTTGTGAGGAGGCATATAGGGACCATTCCTGTAACTCTCTCTTCTTCCCCACTTTGCGTATGGCACTCTCTCTCTCTCATAATATCCATCCCAGTTGTCTCTATACATCCCATCACTGTTGAGGTTCTAGCCTTGATTCCCGGAACCTTACCTCGAATAGTCGGAATTGGACCCTTGGGGGTTGTTCTGGAAACCCACCTCTTGGTTGCTTACAAAATATGCATCCTCATCAAAGAATGGATCATCATAGATAAGATCCTTTGGAGGTTGGTGGGTGAGTGCTTTGACACTTGCTAGGTTTTTCTTTAAAACCAAGTCTATACTTGTGTGAAGTTGAGAAATTTGTTCCATGATCTATTCATTCACCTTTGCTTGCTCATTATTGGTGTTGACCGCACAAGAAGGTTTCATCACACCTCACTCTCGTTTACCCTATGCTCTATTTATTTTGACTACTTGCTCCATCCTTACGGCTATCAAAGCAAAAGGTTGGTCTAAGAACATGCCTCCCACAATTGTGTCACCGTAAGCTTGACTATTCTCGTTAAGTGCTCGATAGAAAATCTCAACCAAGGCATTATCAACAATCTTGTGATTAGGGACCATCCTTAAGCATTTAGTAAACCTCTCCCATATTGTGCTAATAGAATCACTCGACAATTTCTCAAAGTTGTTGATTTGGTCCTTGAGCTTCAACTTGGTAAATGTCTTTCAAGGAATACTCTCTGAAGCTCAGCCCAACTTGTGATAGTACCCGAAGGAATCTCAGACAACCATACAACTGCATTACATGTTAATGACAATGGAAACACTCTTAAATCAACAATATCAAGAGAAAGGTTTTCTGTCCCCATGACATTCTTACAAACAAACATCACTTTTTGAAGATAACGGTGCGGATCCTCCAAAGGTAGCCTTGTGAATAGTTCATGGTTTTGGAGCATTTGGAACAATCCACTTGATACTGTGAACTTAGTATCTGCCGATAAAGGAGGCAGTACTATGGCACTGATAACGTCCACAGCCATAGGGTTCAATCGATATTGATTCCATCCATAAGAATTTTCATTAGAGTCCCTAAGTTGTAGCCTATTACCCCTTTGTTGTGGATTCTCCTCTCTTCCCATGTCCTCATTCATATTTATATCCTCCTCAACCTCGATATCCTCATTCACTTGAGCCATTTTTCTTGGTAGTCGATAGATCTCCAAATTGAGTGGAGCTAAGGGATTGCCTTGGCTCCTTATGTTGGGAATACAACCTAGTACACCCTGCAAATAAAATCAAACAAAAAAATAAAAAATAAGTAAAATACACAAGACTCTAGAAATCAATACTAAAACCAACTAATAGTTAAATCAAATCAAAACCTAGTCATATTCCTCAGTAGTGGTGCCATAATCTTATGATGACAACATCTGATATTCATGCTCCAATAAGAAAGTGGTCATTGTCAACAATTAACCTAACCAAAGGTTAGGGTTGAATCAACAGGGAATACAGGGCTTGACTACAAGACTTCACTACTAATCATTTCAAGCATCAATAACTAAAATCTCTAATTAGGGGTTGGGGTAGGGGTTGGTGGGTTTAGTGTTCAAAAACAAAATAAAATAAATACTAACTATAGCGTGAGGAAACACTCAATTTCGGGGACAACCTGGGAATTGTGTTCCCTATGGTTTGTCGACTCAATAATCCTAGATAACAGTGATTTGCATATAGCACAATAGCTTAGGTTCGTCCAACCCTCTTATGAAGGTGAAGGTCGAATTTCACCATGGCGCTTAGTCGACAACCATGGCGTGCCAACTAATCATTACCTATTGTCCCAATCAACCTACCCTTGGTCAGGCTTGGTTGATTAGATGAGAGCACATCAATCTAATTTTGTCATCTATTTCCCTTTTCCTATTCATTACTACCTTGATCGGGATCGTGATAGTAGGCGGAGTTTGGTGTTAGCCACCACCAAACAATAATAATAATGAAGGGAAACAGACAATACATCCCAATCATAGAGATACAAGAAACCTAGGTCATCTCAAGTCAACTACCCATGGTTTTCGCAACCCCAAGTTGTGGGTGCTTAGCTACTCATGGCTAAGGTGAAACACACAACAATACAAATAATAGACATAGTTGAGAGTTTTACTAATACAATGAGAAGTGAAGACTCCACAAGTTACAAAACCACAAGTTTGATAGATATCCAAGGTGTATAACATAAGATTTGTAATCCCCAAAATGGGTTTTCCAAGAGAATATAATAAACTAAGGTGAAACCCTAAAATATTCTTGAGAGAATATTAAAGAGAAATTTTCTAGTCTACAAGATGTCTCTTCTATGTCTGATCTGAAATGGAAACCTAACTTAAAGTATTTATAGTGTGTATAAATAAACCCTAAAAATTATGCATATAAGATAATTGTCAGCTAGTACGCCTCGCAGATATGACTCGTAAGATGACCTATGAGTTGTAATTGGGGTCTCGTATTAGGTTCTTGGCATCTTGGACTCAACTGGTACGATGTACTGATACGAGTCGTTGCTTAGGGTACAACTTGTATGTTCGTCTCGCAGTCTTGGTCTTTAGTTTTTTTGTCCAATATTTTGGCTCTTTGATTCTTGCTATGAGTCCACCTATATGAATCGCAGTGTGTCTTATGACGGATAGGATGTCCTTGTAGGAATGACCTTCACTTGGTAGATTTCTGATTTTTGGTCTATATTTCTTGCTACGACACACCTTACGACTCGTAGATGGGCTCTTATGGCCTATGCTTCAGAAAAATCTACAACTTTTCTTCAAAATCCCTAATGTTTATGCAAGATTAACACAAAGACATATCAAAACCATAAAAAGTTGCATTAAGAACTCACAAAACCTTTGTTTTAGGCATCAAATGTGTTGTATTTTGACATCTAATTAATTCTCAGTCAGAGTCACTTGACTTTTCAGGACTAGGATACCAAAGGACCTTGCTAGGATTATAATGTCAGGGAAAAGTTGGGTAGGATAGCATATGGTCGATAGTGCCTCATGCCTCCTTAAACTCTACATGTTCTTTTTAACCACAAAGATTCTTTTGGTTCCCTTTTCATTCATCTTATTCTTGACATCTCTTTTGCTTTTGATTCGTCTTCCTAAGTGTCTCCTTTTATATTTTCTTTCACAACAAGACTTTTTCTCTCCTTTTTATGGAGGGTCCTCAATTTCCAATCTTTTTGTTTCTTACTTTTTCTTTTGATTTCTTTCTAGGACTCCTCGATGTCTTTCTTCCATTCTCACCCTTCTTTTTCTGAATCCTTTATGAATTCCTCCTCCTTACTAACCACCCTCAACTTAGCCTTTTTCTATTACTCTACTTTCAAGATCAAGGAGGAATCAATAAGGAACAAAAAGGACTTGCCTTTCACAAACGTGAGTCAAGGTTACATGGTTGCCAAAGAAGGGATCAAGGCTAAAAAGAGGTTCAGTAAAGATTCAATTCACTGGCAATGGATGTCACAATGGTCAAATTGGACTAATGGAACCAAAGAAGCCTAAGGTCCTATCCTAATCTGGAATAAACCAAGTCACTTCTCAAGACAAACCGGGCAAGTTCTAGATTATGCAACACAAACATTTCAACACAATAACCAATCCCATATTGGCAAACTAGCTTTGCATTCAAATAATGGAAACACACTTGCAATTTTTTGATCATCACATATCCAAACTCAATTGCTCACATAGTGCACTAAAGATTCCTCAAACACATTTGGGGATTAATTTACCCAGAAAGGACTAATTTGTGAGTACATGTTCCTCGTGCATGCCACTATCCGAATCAAAGATATGGATCATCAATGTTTGGATTGCTAAGGACTAGAGACGTGATATTTCATTCCCATGCTTGTTATCTATGCACGGGGTTTGCCAAAAGTTTACAGTCATTCATCCATTCAACAAGAAAAATAAGAGAAATAACAAAAATAAACATTACTCTATTACAAATTAAAATTTTACAAACAACCCAAAATATTAAAAATTATCTAAATATTCATCAATTGCACCATTTTTCAAAATGAAATATCATCATTCTCTCATAAAAAACTAAAAAATATCTAGCAGACAAGGAATTCTGCAAGCTTACCCCCTCCTAGCAAAATAAACATTGTCGTCAATGTGCAAGGCACAATAAAGAGTAAGCATAAGAGAGATTAGTGAGTATGAGAATCCCCATGTCCTAGTCAATCATGCTGTGGTGGTGATGGTGGTGGTAGTGGAGCTAAGGAAGATGTCATGGGAGCATCAATGCCCTCTTCTATTGGTGTACTCTCAAGGTTAAAGTCAGGCCTAGCAGGCTTAGGCGCACTCGCACTGGATGTACCAACCATGGATTGATTAGAACATAAGTTGTAACCACTGCATCAACCATCTCATTCTTCACTCTATCTATCTCCTCCCGGTCCTCTTGGATCTACTCTGCTCCCAATATCTCCTCATCAGTCTCCCAGGTGCTCACCTTTGGATTCTCTTCACTGCCATCACCCGAAACCTCTACATTCAGCCTCTCATTTGAGATTTCATCCACATCTACCTTGAGTGGTGGATCTTCTAGCTTATCAAAAAATATTCTCAAATCAGTGAACTGGAAAGAGTTCACCTCCTTCTTCAATTCATCAATATCGGCTTTCAAAGATGATGTGTTCGTACTACTACCACTTTCTTTCTCAACAGCTAACATTTTATCATTTAGGCTAGCCGACTCCCTCTTGTGGTCATCAATCATAGACTCTATCTTATCCAACCTTAACTTGTGATCCTCATTTAGCTCACTCTACTTTGCTTCAGCCTCAACATATGGCTTTAAAGCCTTGTCTAGAGCTACCTCAACTAATTTCGGAACAGATGACTCAACCCTTGTAGCCCAAAGATCAATGACCTTAGCCAGGCAGCCAATCGCAAAGATGGTGGCACTAGTGAGTTAGGGTTGATCATCTACAGCCTCTATCTTTTTATAAGGAACATAACTAGTAGAGGAATGTACAGTAGGAGAAGAAGAAGATATACCTGCGTCAGTGCCTAGCTCAGTTGCGCCAGACTCAAGAACCTCAGTGTGACACCCATAACTTTATGCTCTTGTATATCCATGTTTCAAGCCTTATTTAGTTAGGTTAGGGGTGTACTAGATTCATAGGAGACTCCTAGTACCTAAACGAGTTTAAGACTTACCTCCAAGTTGAGTTTTAGGTGTTGTTTAATACAAGGGTCAATTTTAAACTAGCATAACTCTTAGCACATTTAAAACTGGGTGTCCCACGACATGTAAAATGAAATATCTTTGAGTTAGATTCACAACATACTTGGTTTCACCTCATTTCGAGGTCGGATGAAGGAGTTATGATCATTTTCGTAAGGCCCTCCCATGTAGCGTTGTCACACGGACTGTTTGACGGCTAGTGTGGCCTTTGACGGGCCATTTTGGGCAACTGGGGTTGGAAAAGGCTATTTTTGGCACTAAGGAAGGTGGAATGTCCAGTGGTATGGGCCATGTGGCTTACTACTGATCGTGGGGATGGACACAAGGTGGGCCATAGAGAGCTTGTTGAAAATTGGGGGAAAATATGGCTAAGGGTGGTGCCACGGGCACTGTTGATGGGCCGTGTGGAGTGGGATGGCCTGTGGTACTTGGATGTGTGGTGGCCTGCAACATTTTTTTGTCCAAGTGAGGGGTATGGACTACTACACGGTTCGTGTAACGCCACACGGTCCGTGAAGCAGTCCGTCAAAGTGACGAGACGTCAATTTTTCCAAGTTTCCCAACTTCCATGTTTTTTAACTAAGGTACTTCACACGGGCACTCCACATAACCCGTGGAGTGCCACACGGCCAGTGAAGTCTCTAGTGAGATGACATTTTGCCAATTTCCATCCGTTCACTTATGTCTTCTCCGTAAATTTTAATTACTCTAATGCCCTTTTTAGGCTTTCAATGCTATCTTAACCTTCCTAAAAGACCTAAACAATATTTCAAAAGGATCAAACTCATTACTCCCATATTAAATACACACCTCCATCAAGCCCCAATTCAATTTCATGTAAACCCAAGAACAAGATTGGATTCAAAGATCATTTCCAAGCCTCCATTCTTCCCAATCTCAATTCCAAGCAACTCTAGACCTAAGGTATGTGGGTTTCTTTCATGGGTTCCTTTAACCCATGATACCCAAGATGCCTTTTTTATAAATTGCATGATTTAAAGTTGAGTTTACAAATGGATTTACTAGTATGAACATGTTTATCAACTATGTTAAATATATGTAAAGTTGTGACTATTTTGCTATATTGTGAGCTATATATCTTGGATCTATTTTAAGTTTGATGAGGGGTTTTTTATGTTAATTTATTTGGGGTGTTTCAGGATATTGATTGATGGTTTTACAAAATATTTCCTTGCATGATTTCATCTCTAAATTGCATTGTCTTTTACCCCCAGTACACAACCCCAAAGTGTTTGATAAAATGTCCAGTTATGGTTTCTTCAGGATTGAAGGTCTTAAGCATGAGATATGATATGAATGATATTATGATTATGAAATGAGTTTATGTATGTGATTATTCCTATATGAAGTGTTGCATTAGACAATATGATGAATCCTATGAAAGGGTAGAACTCGACCATGCCCAATCCGGGGGGTCTAAGTGCGCGGATAACCTAGTGAAGGGTTTGTACTTCTCCACCTAGTGATGGGTCGGCATCATCACTAACCTAGATGCGGGTTAGTACTCATCAACCTAGATGAGGGTTAGTACTCATCCACCTTGGTGATGGGGCGGCATTATCACCAACCTAGATGAGGGTTAGTACTCATCCACCTACGTGATAGGGTAGCATCATCACTGACCTACCAAAGGGTTGTACATTTGGAAATATAGCTTGGTCTCTTCTTCACATATGATATCCTATACAAGCATAAGTTACTTAAGCATGTTTTGCTTAAGCGTTGTTCATACATGGCATATTATATATTATGTCTATTGCTTAATATCATGCATTTTGACTATGATACCTAATTCTTGTTGCATTGCATCCTACATACTTAGTACATTCAAACCTATTAATACATACTCTTACCTACATGATATCACTATATAGGAACCGGTGCTCAAGTTGATCATTCTCCTCCTCCACGTGGCTAGTCAGTGGTATTCCAAGTTTGTTGGTGAGTCCTCCATTTTGGGGACCTTAGTCTATATTGCTATTTTCTATGTATTGAGAGACTATCTTATGTTCTATTGACTATGAGGGTGATCCCGATAGCTTTTTCTTGGACCCCTCTCTATCTGTATATTTAGAGGTATTTGTAGGATGAGTTGTGTATTTTTTATATGAACTATAACTCCTTGTCCTTGATGTTGATGTTCTGACAAGCTATCCCTTATACCCTCATTCCTTTTACTTACTTTATACCTTTTATATGCTTCTGCAACCAAGGATGTGTAATGACAAGTTAAGAGGCTTGATTAGGGTTCTTTCGGGTTCCCCATTCACCGTGTCTTGTCTAGGTTCTAGGCTTGGGACGTGACACTCAACATCAACAACTGATATTTTATCAACTTGTTTCTTTATAGCTCTATCTTATTCATCTCTCAAATACTCAGCCTCAGTCCTCCTAATGTCATTAGATGCCGATGGAGTCACCTCTACATCAGTCTTTGCATTCCTTGGAACTCTAACTCTTGTACACAGTGCGGTAATGAGACCCGAAAGGGTAGAGAGGTCTGTACTTGCTTTTCCCTTTGTTAGGATTCAGGAGCAATGATAGCACCCAGATATAGCCTATTGTGATCCATGATACTCCCAAGTAGTGCCACTTTAATCGGGCGAAACATCAATTCATTTTCTTACAGCATCAAGTTACTGTTGAAAAATCTGAACCAAAACCTTGCTAGCATATTCATTTCTTTCTATTCAATGGTGGCTCCCTCCTCAACCACAAGGGAGCTGGAATACCAATTATTGGAGCTAACCACGCCTTCATGTCATCAAATGTTTTCACTTTCATCATCCCATCCATTTAATTTTTATCCTTATTCATGCATCCCAGGATATGACTTGCATGCCACAGACTTTCACAGCATCAAAGGATTTGAGCAATCACTTCACTCTGCTTTTGTTCTTTGGAATGGCCTTATCATAGGCCTCATAGAATTCTCGGACCAGGGCAGGCACATATGGATCCGGAGGTTTGGTGAACAACTGGAAATTGTGGAATTTAAGAGTTTCCAACTCCTTTGGATATTATCAATCACCTGATGTACTATCAAAATACAATACATTTGATATCTAAAACATGGGTCTTGCGTGTTCTCAATGTGACCTTTTATGGTTTTTATGTGTTTTGATGTTACAATTTTGTAGATTTTGAAGAACAAGGGACTCCACTACGAGTTGTAGCCCAAGCTACGAGTCGTAGAGGATGCCTCATAGCAATTAACAGTGTTTCAAAAACAAAATCTAAAAATTTAAAGTTCAGCTACACGAGCTCAAGTACGAGTCATAGTCCCTTCTATGACACGTAAGGAAGGCCTCGTATCAATTAACAGTATTGATCGAAATTGGAGCAAGAAATACAAGAATGGACTACGAGAAGGCACTATGAGTCATAGACTAGACTACAACTCATAGAGGTGGATTGGAGCAGTAAAGTCCAAAATGCCAAGTGCTGACCACAAAATCCCGATTATGACTCATAGGGCACCCTAAGAGTTGTAACTATAAGCTACTGCAGACGCCGACTAGATTTTTAAATAATTTTAAGGACATTTTTGTAAATACTATAAATAGTATATCTTAGGATTTTAGGAGCAGTTTTTCATTATTATTCACATTGTAAAAAGATTGTAGAGAGGTTTTAGAGAGTAGAATTTTAGTGTTTTACTTTGAGACTCAAATTTGGGGACTTAGATTCACTTGTGGATTAATATTATCATTCAAGCTTATAATTCTAATTGCAAAAAGAGTTTCATTGTTCTTCAATTTGCTTGGGTAAGAAATCTTTCATGTCTTCTTATTTCATTGTTGATTTGTGTGCCCAAGCCATGAGTGGCTAAACCCACAACTTGGTGTTATGAGAACCATGAGTATCTAGCTTAGAAAAATCAGACTATTTGCACTTATTAAGTTGCGTATTTGCATATATTATCCATTTTCCATCATTTTTCTTGTTGTTTAATAGTGGCCAACATTAAGAATCACACCTAATGTCATAATTCCGATCAAGGTAGTGATAAATAAGAAAAGAAAATGGATAATAGAATTCGATTAATATGTTCTCATCTAATCATCCAAACCTTGCTAAGGAGAGGTTGACTGGGACAATGGCTAACGATTAGTTTCGCACACTATGATAGTCGGCTAAGTGTCATAGTAAAATTCGACCTTCATCTTTGCCTAAGGGTTAGAAGAACTTAAGTTATCATCCTGCATGCAATGTCCCAATTTAGATGGTGTTATCCAAGGTGTTTGAGTTAGTGAATCATGGGGAACACAATTTCTCAAGTTGCTCTCAAATTTGATTATCTCTATATTTTAGTAGTTTACTTTAGTTTTCCATCGATTATCGCAAAACCTCCCATCCTTAATAATTGAATTATTGGATATTTGAATTGATTGTTGGTGAATAAAAGTGGCAAAGCTCCATATTCCCTTGGGATTCGATCCTAACCTCGATTAGGTTTCTTACAATTGATGATCGCTTTATCTTAAAAGTGAGAGGTACTGTTTGAGCCACATCAAAATTAATGCTGCAGCAGCTGGGGAATATAGCGAGGTTTTGATTTGATTTCGATAGTAGTTAATTCAAGTGTTAAATTTCTTAGTTCTCTTGTATTTTACTTTTTTTTATTTTTGTTGTTTAAGTTTCGTTTGTAGAGTATACTAGGTGTATGCCCAATACAAAGAGCCAAGGCAGACCATTAGCTCTAATTAATCTAGAGATCTAACATGTTGCAAGTAGAATGGAAAAAGAAAATATGGATATTGCGGTTGATAAAGCCATGGACCAAAATGATGATGATGTTGGAAGAGAGGAAAATCCACCACCCAAAGATAATAGGCCACACCATAGGGATTACAATGAGAATGCATATAATTGGAATCAATATCGGTTGAATCCTATGGTTATGGATGTCATAGGTGTTATAGTGTTGCGACCATTATTGGCTTACACTAAGTTTTTAGTGTCAAGTGGATTACTCCAAAAGCTTCAGAACCGTGGTTTTTTTGTTGGGTTACCTACTGAGGCTCCTCACAGTTATCTTCATAGTGTTATTTTTGTGTGTATGAGTGTGATGGGTACGCAAAATCTTTTTGCGGATGCTATCGGGTTACATGTGTTCCCTTTATCTCTTACCAGTAATGCAGTAATATGGTTGTCAGGACTCCCACAAAGCTCAATCACTAGTTGGGCAGAATTACAAAGAGCCTTTCTGGAGAGATACTTTCCAAGGTCCAAAAATATCAAAATGAAGGATCAAATCAATAACGTTGAGCAATTGCCAGGTGATTCTATTAGCATAACATGGGAGAGATTTATCAAGTGTTTGAGAATAGTTCTAGACTGTAAGATCTTGGATGATTCCTTAGTAGAGATTTTCTATCGGGCACTTGATGAGAATAGTCAAATGTGTGCTAATACCATAATGGGAGTCATATTCGTAGACCAACCATTCACAAGGATAGTAGAAAGGATGGAACAAGTAGTCAAGACCAATAAAGTATGGGGGAAAAGGGAGAGAGCTACTAGAAGGAGCTCATGTGCGAGGAGTATTAGTTTGGAGCAAGAAAAAATCAATGATGAGATCATGCAATAACTTGCTCAACTCCGGATGAGTGTGGACTTGGTGGTGAAAAAAACTCAAGAAAGTGTTCACGCGATTGTCCACCTACCTCCAAGAGTGCCCATGTATGGTGAGTCATATTCTGATGAAGATGCTTTATTTGTTAGAGATCAAGCAATGGATTTTTGGAACAACGTCCAAGGGCCCATCTGGACTATTGGCGTTAAGGTTTCAAAAATCAAGGTCAGAAATACAACCAAGAGGGTGCATATAGACATAACTGTAGTGGTTATTTTAAGAGAGATAGGGTGCTAAAAGCCGAGTGGGGTCAAAGAGATGGGTATAGAAATGGTCCTTACATGACTCCTCATAATCGTGATGCCGGTGATTAAGGAAATGTTTGACAAATTGTTGAAGAAAGCAAACAACCAAGATGAGACTTTGAAAGGAATGAAATTGGATATTTTAAGTATCAACCAAAAGACATAGTCTAATTCAGTGGCCATTAAGCAACTCGAACAACAATTCAGTCAAGTGTCCCTCCAATTAAATCAACATCAAAAGGAAACTTTGCCTAGCAATACAGTTTAAAACCCTAAGAATGAGGGATATTGCATGGCGGTTATAATGAGGAGTAGAAAGAGTACCATTGACCCCCTAATGCTAGTGGTTGTTGAAGAGGATCGTGAAAAGACTGTTGATGACAAAGTTGAGGTTATGGAATAAGGTTTGGTCAACAATAGGGTGAGACGTGAAGTGGTGAAGGAGCAAGAAAAGAACAAGATTATCTCAAGACCTCATCCTCTTTTTCCCCAAAGACTCAAGAAAAAGAAGGAGGATGGTAAATTCAAACACTTCCTCTCCATGTTGAAATAATTGTCAATCAACATTACCCTTATTGAAGCATTGGAGAAGATGCCTATGTATGCTAAATATATGAAGGATTTGGTGATGAAAAAGTGCATGATAAGCTAAGAGCTTTTGCAAGAGCTCCAACATTGTAGTGCCATTACCACCAAATCTTCAGTCCAAAAAAGAGAGGATCTAGGTGCATTTACCATCCCTTGTACCATCGACGATGTTGAGTTTACAAGAGCATTGTGTAATTTGGGAGCAAGTATAAATTTGATGCCTCTTGCTATGTTTAAAAATCATGGTTTGGGTTCACCTACTCCAACAAGAATGAGGTTATTAATGGCGGATAGGATAATCAAGAAGCCGGAGGGAACACTCTACGATATGCTAATCAAAGTTGATAAGTTCATCTTCTTGACAGATTCTTTTATTCTTGATTGTGAGATTAACTTTGAAGTCCCTATTATTCTGGGAAGACTATTTTTAGCCACAGGGAGAGCCTTGGTGGATGTGGATTCGGGTCAACTCAGGTTTAGGGTAAATGATACAAAAGTGCTTTTTGACATTCGTCAATCTATGAAGCATCCCGATGAACTCAAAAGTGAAGTGTGGCTATTGAGGAGTTTTGATCATGAAAGATGGCTAAGTTGTGTCGTGACATTAAATCAGGCGCTACTTGGGAGGCAACCTAGGAGGTTTTAATGCTTTATGACTCGTAATATAAGCCACAGGTCGTAAATAGGGTTCGTAGTGCCAAGGTATGATTTCTAAATGTTTCTAAGTGTTGAATGGCCTATGAAACCAAGACCTATAGGCCATAGTAAGAGCTACAATATGTAGTCGATTTTCATAGACCTAACTCAGTTAATCATTAAATTTACCCGATCAGGATTAAATAGGGGTCAAAATCATTTTGACCCCATTTTAAGCCTAATCCACCAAAATTAGTCTCAAATACCTTTTTACCCAATATTTTTTTTATCATTTTTTTTGGCCTTCCAACCTCATTTTTCGCGTCTACTCTAGTAACTAGGGTTTCGAATTCCACCCTTTTTCTTTTGCTTATATTCTTTCGCTCACAAAGTATGCATATTGGTTCATTTTTTCCCTAAAAGTTGGTTTTATAGTGGATATTATGAATGAGTTTATGGTGTTGATTGCAATAAAATGCATATCATTTGTGGGTGTGATGTAACTGAGAAGGAGTTAGGGTTGTTTTGAATGTAGTTTATGGTGTTATCCCTAGTTTAAGGATTTGTATGTGCTGATATAATGGGTTCATCATGTTATTATAGTTGTTGTGTGTCAATTAAGTAGTATTGATATGTGATTGTTGTTGATTTGCAAAACAATGGTGGCATGATAATGGGTTGGCTAAGGTGATGTTATTGAAATTTTTGGGTTGATGAATTTTGGATTTCCTTGTGAATCAATCCCATAAATCTTTATGTATGCGTTATAATAATGGTGTTGTATGATTTGGGAAATGATTACATGAGTTTATTCTTGAATGAGTTTAACGGACAAGGGTTTGATTATCTATTGATTGGTATAATCTTGTAATTGGGTAGATTTTGATTGTGATATCAGGTTGAAGGTTCAGGGTGCCTTGTGTTTAGTTTATGAGTAAATTGAATTTTCTTCAATGTTGTTTAGTTCAAATTATAATTATATTTAAGGCTCGTATGGTGAGTAGGGTACTTCAGGTACCTATTACTTCCTACTACGAGAGTCTCCTACGACTCCTAAAAGAGCCTACGAATCGGAATGGCCTCTCAAAGGAGGTAACAGTGACCAAGAATTCCTATGTATTCACCATACGATACCCACCTACGAGACATAAAATCCTCTATGAATCATAGTGGGGTCTAGTGGACCTAAGCCTGTGTTAATTTTGTAAACTAAAACCTTGTATGAGACCTGCCTATGACCCCTAGTCAAGGATATGAGTCATAATTGCATCTCATACCTAGTTTCAGTTTCTAAAATTATCATGTATCATTGAGTTATGAGGTCGTAGTATAACTCGTAGTCCAAACTACGAGTCTTACTAAGACAATTCAGGAGTCGGAGGATTGATGCAAGGCATTCGCTACTTCTGTAGTTGACCAGTGTATTGCTATGGTGGATGCTTGAGTCGACGCCTTTGAGGAGCGGGTGTAGAAGAGATTAGTTGTGGCCCGACCGGTAGACCTGTCAGCCTTTTGTGAGGAGTTGATAAGTTTAAGGCTGACTTGATTACATCATTTGCAGCTTCGATTACAATTCCTAGTCCTACTTCTGCAGATAAGACACTATTTGATATGTTTGAGGAGGATCATCCACTATGTGATCTCGAGAAGAGACCTATTGAGGATGAGGAGGAGGAGGAGCGGCCGATGCGCCAGAAGACCTCTAAGGCTGATGAGGAGCTGGATGAGAATGTAGTTGCATTTTTCTTAAGGTCAAGAGAAGAAGAAGAGTAGAGAGGATCCCAGGAGCTTGATAGATTGAAGGGCATTGGCTAATCCAGCACGGCTGTAGCACAAACTACCCCCTAGGAGGGAGATGCTTAGGGACAGCCAGAGACCGATGCTTAGGCACCATGTGATGTTTGTTTTACCACTAGTTCTTTTTTTTTTTTTTTGCCTTGTACATTGTGGACAAAGTACATGATTTTTGGTGGGGTGTAGGTAGGTATGGACTAGGGTGAAGTCTGAGTAGCTTTTAATCCATAGCTATCTCAATTTTTGATCCCGAGGTTTTCTTGTATGTGTTGTTTTTCCTCATGAATATTTTACTTTCTATTGAACCAGCATGTTTTAGATGTTGTAGATAATATTTGTAGTACATTGTAGTTAAACTTTTGGCATATACATTGTTTTGATGATTTATGAAAAATTTTGTAAAATTGGTACCTATGAAAATTTTGTTGATTAGTAGTTATTTTGCAATCATGCATGTTTGAATAGTTTGGCAATGTTTGTTTTGATTAAGTGAAGGCAAGTTGATTCTTAAGTTATGATCTTTGAGTCTTTGTTGGCTATATGTGCAATGCCATGTGAGTGTAAGCTAATTTTGTTGTATTCATGCATTGTGTACTTATTCAGAATTTACCCTATTACTTTGAGTTGGACTGGAGATTATAGGAATTAGGAAGGGATCTTAGTCCCTTGTTCTTTGATTTAGCCCACCTTTGCCTAAATGGCCAACCAAATGAAAGAGTTTATCCCTTGCTTCAAATGTTTGAGCCTTACATGTACTTTTTCCTTTCTTAATACTTAACTAGCCTAACCTTATCTAGTAAATACCTTGATATTGTCCCTGGTCTATCCTTGAACATTATGAGCCTTGATTGAGGTAAAAAGCCTAAGTTGAGGGTGGCTACCAAAAGTGGCCCTGGTTTGGGAAATGAATATTATATACTTCACCGCAGGCTAAAAGCCTAAGTTGAGAATGGCCTATGTTGTGGTATAATAGCAAAAATGATGTGGTGAGTTAGGAATAAAAGAAAGAATAGAAAGTCATGTACCGGGTAAGAGAAAAAGATGCCTTAAGATGAGTTGAAAAAGAAAAATGAGTTTGAAAATAAAGCACAAACTGAAAAATGAAGAGACAATACCCGAAAAATCTTGAAAATTAAGAACAAGACAAGTTGAGAATGGTTGAGCTGTTACGATGAAAGTTTTGAAAAGCATGGTTGAAGGTTGGCCCTTAGTCACTAATTCTCCAAAATGTCGCACCAAAGCCCCATGAGCCTACGTTAGAAGCCTATAAAGTCCTAAAGTGATCCTAATCTAATTAGTCAATAGTCCGGGTTATGAGTATATGGGCAAGCCTATGATATTAGTCATCATGCATGAGAGTGAGTATGCTTGCAAAATCCCAAGAGCAACTTCTGAAACCATATTGAGTGTTAAAAAGGTACTTCTTTTCTGTGAGGGCATTTGCATTGCAAGGTTAGCATTTGACTTGTTCAGTGAATATGAATTGTTGATAATCCTTAATTTGTCATAATTGGATTGTCAAATGTATTAATATGTTGTGGTTTGCTTATTAATTACATGATTAGGTTTTGAAAAAGTTGTTATGGGTACCTGAGTTGAATGTGAGTATGGTATATGCCATTGGATTGATTGCTATGTATTGATTTATCACCTATCTAGATTGAGTCACCGCTTCAGGACAAGCAACAATTCTAAGTTAAGGGTATTGATGTGTTGTCAAAATATAGCACATTTGATATCTAAACATGGGTTTTTGCGTGTTCTCAATGCGACTTTTTATAGTTTTTATGTGTTTTTGTGTTTATTTTCGCATAAAATATAGATTGGCTTGATTTTGGGAAAAGTTGCAAATTTTGTTGATTGTGAAGAACTACGGACTCCACTACAAGTCGTAGCCCAAGTTAAAAGTCATAGAGGCTGCTTATAGCAATTAATAGTGTTCAAAAATAAAATCTGAATATTCAAAGTTCATCTATACGAGCTCAAGGTATGAGTCGTAGTCTCTTCTATGACTCGTAAAGGGAGGCCAAGTATCAATTAACAGTGTTGATCAAAATTCGACCAAGAAATGCAAGAATGGACTACAAGAAGGCACTACAAGTCATAGACCAGACTACAACTCGTAGAGGTGGATTATAGAAGTAAAGTTCAAAATGCCAAGTGCTGACCACAAAAACCCAATTACGACTCCTGGGGCACCCTATGAGTCATAACTGCGAGTCGTAGCAGACGCCGACCAGATTTTCAAATTATTTTAAGGACTTTTTTGTTAGTACTATAAATAGTATATCTTAGAGTTTTAGGAGCAGCTTTTCATTATTATTCACATTGTATAAAGATTGTAGAGAGGTTTTAGAGAGTAGAATTTTAGCTTTTTACTTTGACACTCAAATTTGGAGATTAAGATTCACTTGTGAATTAATCTTATCATTCCAGCTTGTGATTCTAATTGCAAAAAGGGTTTCATTGTTCTTCAAATTGCTTGGGTAAGAAACTTTGTATGTCTTCTTATTTTATTATTGATTTGTGTGCACAAGCCATGAGCGGCTAAATCCACAACTTGGGGTTACGAGAACCATGAGTAGCTAGCTTAGAAAATCAAGATTATTTGCACTTCTTGAGTTGGGTATTTACATGTATTATCCTATTTCTTCAATTTTGCTCATTGTTCAGTGGTGGCCAATATTAAACCCCGCCTAGTGTCATGATCTTGATCAACATAGTGATGAATAGGAAAAGGAAATGGTAACAAAATTCGATTGATGTGTTCTCGTTTAATCAACCAAACCCAACCAAGGAGTTAACTAGGATAATGGGTCATGATTAGTTTGGCATACTATGGTAGCCAGTCAACCGCCATACTGAAATTCGACCTTCGCCTATGCCTAAGGGTTGGATGAACTTAAGTTACCGTCCTACACGCAAAGTCCCAATTTAAGTTGTGTTATCCGGGATGTTTGAGTTAGTGAATCATGGGGAACATAATTTCCCAAGTTGATCTCAAATTTGACTATCTCTACGTTTTAGTAGTTTAGTTTAGTTTTCCATCAATTATTACAACCCCCCCTCTTCCTTGAGAATTGAGTTGTTGGATGTTTGAATTAGTCATTGATGAATCAAAATGACAAAGCTCCTTATTCCATTGAGATTCGACCCTAACCTCGGTTAGGTTTTTACTATTGACAATCACTTTATCCTCAAAGTGAGAGGTATTGTTGGACAACATCACCCAATCAGCGGACAGTTGTTTCTCCTCTAGAATTGTCCATTTTCCCACTGCTCTAAGTCTGTTCAGGTGTATTGGGGTTGTTACTTCTTTAGTCCTTTGGGATGTCTGGAGTAGAGTCATGAGTGGCGTTCAACCTGCCTTCACTTCGGTGCCGTTTTTGGACTAGGCTCCAAAGTAGGCTTTTAAGAAGGTCTAAGTCTCTCCTCCATTTCCTTCGAGCTTGTCCAATTTAAGTTAAGTTGTACATCCTCATTGCTGGTAGATTCTTACAGCTCAGCCACCTTTTTCCCTTGCCTCGCACTTCTTTTTGAGGTTGATAGGCTCTTCTTTTTGCTCTATTAGAAGCTACGACAACCCTCTAGCTGCTTTTGACTACCATGTATGACTTGTTCATTTGGTTTGCCCATTGCTGCACCATAAGGATCTCCAAACACTTGTGAGAAAGCATTGGAAAACAATCACGCATAATATTTCAATTAGACCGCTTATCATACTCAGCGAATCACCAAGCTGATTCAGCGGTCAAATAGACTGTTGCCTTTTTGCCCAAATTTCAGACATAGGGTCACTGCTACTTTAGGCGATGATCATGCTCAATCTGTAATGCGCCAAATTAATTTAGTAACAAAGGAAGTTCATCACCGAAAGTTGCAATAGTCCCTCCAGAAAAATAGCTAAGTAAGGTTGTGTATGTGTCGAATGGGCACATCGCTGAGTGCACTTAGGCGGTCAAAATGATCAATCGCCTATCATTACAGGCAAGGCCCTTCATCCATTTACTAAAACTTCAACAATTTTACAGTTCTCATGGATGAAATGTACATACTAACCCACCATAACACATCAATACAAGTTTAATTATTAGCTAGCACTATCCCATAGTCTCAATGGTTATACATTCCATCAAACAATGACTTACCTTTAAGAGTGACGCCACCTAATCCATTATAGGGAAAGTTCAATCGCTTCAAAGAGATGAGCGGTTACTTAGACTTCACCCATATCCCATAGAAGCAATCAATCCAACAAGCAAGCACATTTCAAGAACACATTCATATGATCATGTCTTAGATACAATTGAACACACTTAAGCATCATACAAGCATAAGATCTGGGGTTAAACCCATAAATAATAAAACAACCCCAAAAGGTGCCCAGAAATGTTTCTCGACAGTGCCCATAATCATAATTTTTATATATCACAAAATTCATATGTGATATCAAAAACCTGAATTTATATTCTTATTCAGGAGGCAAAATTGAGTGGGAGGTGGGTACAATCCAAATTTTAAAGGATCAATAGTGAAAATGAATTTCATAAAATTTCAAATTCCCAAGGCGATTCGTATTGGTACAGCGACGCGTAGCCATCGCGGACCAGTACATTTCACTGCCAGTTATTCTTAATTTGATCCAAGGACTTGGGGTCTTGGGTCTAAGCCTTCTTATACGTAAAAACACCTATACTTAGTCATTTTTCAACTCCATATCATTCAAGACATTCTCCAAAACCCTCTCTAACACTTTGACAAATATTTCACCCAATTCAAGTGTTCCAATCTCATTCTAGATCTCAAAGATTTCATTCAAGCTTCAAGATCTCATTCAAATCTTCATCAAGGAAATCTCCAAAGTTGAGGTATATGGGTTTCAACCATTGGTCCTTTCACCTATGGTAAATCTTAGGTTTCAACCATTGGTCCTTTCACCCATGGTGAATCTTTCTTTTCATATAAAATGTATGTTTTCAAGTTGATTTACTTATGGACATTACTTATTATGGATTATGACTTTAAGCTACATTCAGATTTTATGAAATGTTGTTCAACTATGCAGGTTTGGAGTTATAAATCTAAGATCTATTGTGAGATTTGATGAGGGGATCTAATATATCTTGTTAGAGGACGTACCAAGTGTTGGTGGGTAGATTTACATTGGTTTTTCTTACATGTTTTCACTCTTGAATTGCATGATTTTGTACTAGCATTACACGCCCGCCAAATGTTTGATAAAGTGTCTGGTTAAGGATTCTTGAGTTGTTGAAGGTCTAATACATGGCATATGAGTTAAGTGATTTATGATGATGATGAAAGGAATGCATATGTGAGTTGTTTGCATGAAAAGTATCTATAGTTTGTAAGTTGACTACACCTAGTTGACGAGGTGTTATGCCCCAACCATTATGATGGAGGGTGATATGCCCATCTACCAATTAAGGGGTATATTCCTTAATATCTTTGATGGAGGGTAGTCATGCTCATCTACCAATTGGAGGGTATATTTCCCAATCACTTTGATGGGGGTTGGTCATGCTTATCTACCAATTGGGGGGTATATTCCTCAATCACTTTGATGGGGGTGGTCGTTCTCATCTACCAATTGGGGGGTATATTGATGATGGTCAGGCTCTAATAAGAAAGGAGTCGCTATCAGTAATTAACCTAACCGAGGGTAGAGTCAAATCCACAGTGAACACAAGGCTTGACTATAAGATTCCACTACTAATCATTCCTAGTATCTGTAACTACAATCTCTACATAAGGGGGGGGGGGAGTTTGTTGTGATTCAAAGACACTAAAAATGAACACTAATCAAAATTCGGGAAAACACTCAATTTTGGGGGCAACTTGTGAATTGTGTTCCCCATGGCTCGTCGACTCAATTACCCTAGGTAACATAACTTTTATCGGTGATTTGCATTCAGGACAGTAACTTAGGTTCTTCTATCCATTTTGTGAAGGTGAAGGTCGAATTTCACTATGGCGTTAGTCAGCCACCATGGTGTGCCAACTAACCATTATCTATTGTCCCAATCAACCTCACCTTGGTCAGGTTTGGTCGATTAGATGGAAAAACATCAACCGAATCCTATCATCTATTTCCCTTTTCCTATTCGTCACTACCTTGGTCAGGATCGTGATAGTAGGCAGGATTTCGTGTTTACAACCACCAAACAACATTATTCATGAAGAGAAATAAACAATACATGCAAAACCCCAATCATAGACATGCACAAAACCAAGGTCATCTCAAGTCAACTACCCATGGTTCCCACAGCCCTAAGTTGTAGGTGTTTAGCTACTCATGGCTAAGACAAAATACACAAAAATGCACATAATAGTCATAATTGAGAGTTTCACCAATAACAATGGAGAAGATAAGCACCACAAGTTACAAACCCACAAGCTTGATTGATCAACAATGAGTACAAAGCAAGATTTGTAATCTCCAAAATGGGTTTCCCAAAGAGAACAAGAATCTCCTCTAAAAACCTAAGAAAAGCTTCAAAATATATTGGAGAAATGTCTACTGTTTGAACTCTCTTCCAAAACTCTAACTTAAACTATTTATAGTTTTTACAAAAGAACCCTAGAAATTATGCAGAAAAGACAACTGGCATCTGATAAAGTTCGCAGTTATAACCTGTAGGTTGGCCTATGAGTCATATTCGAGGTCTCCTATCAGGTTCTTAGCATCTTGGACTGAACTGGTATGACCCATAGGTATGAGACATTACTCAAGTTGCGACTTGTATGTTGGTCTCGTAGTATTGGTCTTTAGTTTTTGGTCTAACTTTTTGGCTCTTAGATTCTCGCTACGAGTCCACCTATATGAGTCGTAGTATATATTATGACTCATAGGCTGGGTCGTAGGGATGACTTCACTTGGCAGATTTCTGATTTTTGGTCTCTGATTCTTGCTACGACATAACCTATGACTCATAATATGAGCTATGACTCGTAAGTCGACTCGTATGGCCTATGCTTCAGCAAAACTTGTAACTCTTTTTTTAAAATTATGCTAACCTAACTTTTCTGCAAAATTAACAAAAAAGCACATCAAAATATTAAAAAGTCGCTTCAAGAACTCACAAAATCCCTTGTTTTAGGCACCAAATATGTTGTAACTTGACAGCAAATCAACACCCTAAATTTAGAATTGTTGCTTGTCCTCAAGTGATGACTCAATCTATGCAGACAAAGAGAAATACATAGCAGTTATATCATGGCATATACAATAGCTAATTTAGTTTAGGTACGCAACTACTATTTTTAAGACAGAGTTGCAAAGTTGTTGAGCGAACCAGAACATCATAAGAGACTTGACAATCCAACTATGACAAGCTAAGGAGCATCAACCATCCACAATCATTGGTATAGTCATATGCTACTCAAGTAGTGCAAATGCCCTCACTAGAAAGAAGTCCCTCATACTCACTTAAAAACATTTAGAATTCAGGGACTGAGGAAGTATTCTCACTCTCACAATTGAAATTCTATGAATACTGACTAACACCATAGGCATGCCGCTATACTCATTTTTCTGGCTTGGTGATAAAGTAGAGTTGGATCACTTTAGGATTTAAATGCTTGTAACATAGGCTAAGGTGCTTTGGTGCGGCATTTTGGGCAAGTAGTGACTAAAAGCCATCCTTGAATCATGTTTACCAATACTTTTTGCTTTCATAATCCAATCCTTTTTTATTAATCCACCCTTGTTCTCTTACTTTGAACTTTTCTCAAGTGCTTTCTTTCTCTTTTTCAGTTGTACATTTTCAAACTCATTTTTGCTACTTTTCTCAATTGAAGGAACTTTTCTTCTTTTTTTCACTCAGTTCATGCTTTTTCATTTCTTTTTTGATTTTCCAACTAACACCTTATCAGTTTTGCTTTACCATAATAAGGGCCAACCTTAAGTTAGGCTTTTAGCCTCAGGTGAAGTACACAAGATCTATGCCTCAAACCAGGGCCACAAACTGCAGCCACCCTTAACTTAGTCCTTTGGCCTCAATCAAGGTTCATATGTTCAAGGATAGACCAAGGCCAATATCAAGGTATTTCATCAGACAAGGTTAAACTAACAAGGTATCAAAAAAGAATGAGTATATGATAAGCTCAAAAAAATTGGAACAATGGATTCTCTCACTCAACAAGTGGGCTATTTTGGGCTAAAAGTGGTTTCACTCAAATAACAAAGGCCTAAGATCCTTTCCATATCCATCACATCACCAAACCAACTTTAGAGTAACAAGGAAAATTCTGAGTCTATACAAGATGCATGAATGTAGCAAAATAAGTTCACAACACACATGGCAAATGCATCCACAATCAAATATAGACTCACAGGTCATGTTTTCAGTCTCAGCTTACCTTCACAATATCAGAACAAACATTGCCAGATACTCACAAATGTATGAATGCCTCGATACTCACAACCTCAAAAATGTTAAGAGTACTCAATTTTTGCATCAAAACATTGAAAACAACTCTAAAGTTTATGTATATGCCAAAAGATAACATTACTATGAAATTACCTATTATCTATACTGCTTGAACATGCCGGTTCAATAGGAAAATAAACATCCACAAGAAAAAAGAAGCACGGCAAGAAAACCTTGGGATAAAAAATAGGCGAAGTAATGGACTTGAGGCTACTCAGATTTCACCTTAAGCCATAACTTACGCCACTCCACCAAAAGATGATACTTTGTCATCAAAGTAACAACACAAAGAAAAGGTACAAGGGGTGTACCTTGGGTTGCCTCCCAGGAAGTGCCTGAATTATTATCGCAAAACGATAAGAAGATTTTGCATTTATGCCTCTTAAAGGTTCCAATCTTCCACCATTTTGATCTCTTCATGTCACCCATGTACCTTTTCACCCTTTATCCATTGGCTTCAAAAGTTTTGCCATCCCTACTCTCTAACTCGATAGCACCATGACTAAAAACGCGCACAACTTTTAAAGGCCCCATCTACTTAGATTTGAGTTTTTCAGGAAACCACCTCAACCTGAAGTTGTAAAGCAATACCATGTCTCCTAGAACAAAATGGTGATCTTCAATTTTGTGGTCATGCTAAATCTTCATTCATTGTTTGCACAAAGTGGAGCTCTCATATGCTCGTAGCCTAAACTCATCAAGCTCATTCAGTTGCATCAACCTTGAGGTGGTAGTTTCATGCCAATCTAGATTCTGTTTCTTCAATGCCAACAATGCTTTGTGTTCAAGTTCAATCGGTACATGATAGGCTTTTCCAAATACCAGTTGATACAGAGACATTTCGATGGGAGTTTTGAAGATAGTCTCGTAAGCCCATAAAGCATCATCCAACTTCCTTGACCAATCAGTACGTTTCACATTCACCATTTTGGATAAGATTTGCTTTATTTTCCTATTTGATACTTCCACTTGCCTACTAGTTTGGGGATAATATGGGGTTGCCACACGGTGCTTCACACCATATATTTCAAGGAGAGTTTTGAACAGCCGATTGCAAAAATGAGAACCTCTATCACTAATAATTGCCTGAGGCATACCAAATATGGCAAAAATACACTTTTCGGAGAAATCTCGTAAGACTCTTACCCTTATTGTTTGGTAGAGCTACGGTTTCTACCCACTTGGGGACATAATCAATTGCAACTAGGGTGAACTTGTTACCATGAGAGCTAACAAAGTGTCCCATAAAATTAATGCCCCACACATCAAATAGTTCTATGACCAAAATAAGATTTAGAGGAAGTTCGTGCCTTCGTGAAACTTCTCCTTTTTTTTGATATCGGTCACAAGACTTTACATAATCATGGATGTCTTGGTGTATAGACGGCCAGTAATAGCCACACTGTAATACCTTATAAGTCATTCTAACTCCACTGTGATGGCCACCCACCAATGAAGAGTGACATGCTTTGAGAATTCTTATCATCTCTACTTCTGGAACACATCTATGGATGATGCCATCCACATAAATGCGAAAAAAATAAGGGCTATCCCAGAAGAATTTCTTTACATCATGCATGAACTTGCAACATTGATAGGTGTTCAAATTTGAAGGCACTATATCACTCACCAAATGGTTAGCATAGTCCACAAACCAAGATATAAGATCATATGATGCTGCCAAAACTCTTTTATCAAGAAATGAGTCATTTATGTCCAGCCCATCATCAAACTTCATCATAACCTCATCTTCCAATCCCGAAAGGTGACCCGCAAACTGGTTTTCTGACCTTTTTTTTTTGTCAATCACATCAAAATTGAATTCCTGCAAGAGAAGTACCTATCTAATCAACCTTTGTTTTGTGTCTTTCTTCGCCATCAAATATTTGAGGGCTGCATGGTCAGTATGCACGATCATTTTAGCTCCTAACAAATATGAATGGAATTTTTCAAATACAAACACCAACGTAAGCAATTCTTGTTTGGTCACAATATGATTCTTTTGGGCTAAATTCAGTGCTTTGTTGGCATAATAGATCGTATGCAGGACTCTCTCTCTCTTCGTTATCCCAATACCACACCAAGTGCAACCATAGTCGCATCACACATTAGTTCAAATGGTCGTGACCAATTTGGAGTGACAATAATGGGTTATGGGGTTAGCCTTCTTTTTAATTCTTCAAAGGTGTGCATGCATCCCTCATCAAATACAAACTTTATATCTTTTTTCTAACAACTTACACAAAGGTTGTGAGATTTTGTAGAATTCCTTTATGAAACGACAGTAGAAACAGGCATGGCCTTAAAGACTTTTGATACCTTTTACTGAGACTGGTGGTGGCAATTTCTCTATCACTTCGATTTTTGCTTTATCCACCTCAATTCCTTTACCCAAAATTTTATGACTGAGTGTGATGCCCTCTTTGACCATGAAGTGGCATTTATCCCAGTTAAGCACCAAGTGACTCTCAACACATCTCTGCAACACATCACGCAAATTTGAAAGTCATTCTTCAAAGGACTGGCCTACGACACTGAAGTCATCCATGAACACTTCAATTGTACTTTCAACCATATCTGAGAAGATAGACATCATGCATCTTTGAAATGTGGCTGGAGCATTACAGAGCCCAAAGGGCATCCTCTCAAATGCAAAGGTACCATAGGGGCATGTGAAGGTTGTCTTCTCTTGATCCTCAGGTGCAATAATGATTTGATTGTAGCCAAAATATCCATCAAGGAAACAATACCATCCCTTTTCTGCTAGTATGTCAAGCATCTGATCCATGAATGGCATAGGCAAGTGATCCTTTTCAGTCAAAGTATTTAATTTCCTATTGTCCATGCACACTCTCCATTGAGTGACTGGTCTTATGGGGATCAACTCGTTCTTTTCATTTGGCACCACTGTGATACCCCCTTCTTTGGAACACACTGCACTGCGCTCACCCACTCAATGTCAGAGATTGGGTAGATTACTCCTACATCTAGCCAGTTAATGATTTATTTCCTCACAACCTCACGCATTGGGGGATTCAACCACCTTTGATTGTTCAATACTCAGCTTACAATCCTTGACTAGCTGAATCTTATGAGAGCATATCCCGGTGGGTATGCCAATGATGTCTGCAATTGTCCACCCAATAGCTCTTTTATACTACTTGAGAACTGTGACTAGGGCTTCTGTTTGAGCTGCACTTAACTCTACTACAATGATGACAGGTAAGGTACTATTCTCTCCCAGATATGCATATTTCAGATATGATAGTAATGCCTTCAACTCTAACTCTGGTGGAACTTCTGTCGAGGGTTCTGTAGGTGGTGTTTCCCTGTTGCATAAATCCAACTCAACTTTACTTGTCGCTTCAGCCCAAATGACATCCCAAGAGCATTTACTATTTCCTTATCATTAGGGATCTTGTCACCATCGAAGTTCATTACCATAGCTGCCAACGGGTCACACCAAGCCTCAATTCTATCAGGATCTCGACTGCATCATCTTCACTTATTGATATCATTGAGATAACTTGGAACTCAGAACTCTTCCCATCTTGCTGACATATTTGAAACACCACTGCTTATTCACCAAATCTGAAAGTGAGTAGACTCTTCTCTATATCTACTAATGCTCGAACTGTGGCCAAGAAAGGTCTTCCCAAGATGATCGAAACTGCAAAATCAACTTCATAGTCAAGTATAACAAAATCTATGAAAAATATAAATTTGTCTACCTTTACCAACACATTATGCAAGATCCCCATAGGATTCTTGATTATTCTGTCTACCATCAACAATCGCACTTTTGTAGGTACCAAACTCCCAAAACTCTTTTTGAAAATAGTGAGAGGCATTAAGTTAATGCTAGCCCCCAAATCACATAGTGCTTTGGCAAATGCCAGTTCTCGTACAGTGCACGGTATAGTGAATGCACCCAGCTCTTTGCGCTTCTGCACTAATGACTTTGTAGTGATGGTACTACAACATTGAATATTTTTGGAGAGGTCTTGGGTCGCTTCTAGCTTTCTTTTAACTAGGTTCTTCATCTATTTGGCATGCCCCAGCATCTTTTCAGGTATTTCAACTAATGGTCGATCTATTGACAATATTTTGAGCACTGTCAAGAACTGTTCAAGTTCACCCTCCTCCTTTCTTCTTCTAAGCCATTGAGGGAAAGGAGGAGAAAGCCTCAGAAAGGTTTTATACTTCTTGGGTTGCTCTACTGTGTTGCCTGCCTAGGTTCTCTCATTCATTCTTTTTATGTGGTTCCCATTTTCAACCTTTTGCATAGGGGGATCTATTGTGGTCTTACCACTCCAAGTCATCACCGCCATGTAATGCCCTTATTTTTAGAATTTTGAATCGTATTGCTTGGTAGGGTGCCCTTATGGCATTGGTTCAATTGTGAAGAAATTTGTTCAAATTGTTGCTCAAGTTTCTTGATTGCCACTGAATGAGACTCTATCCTTTGATTAATACATGGGATATCTGCGTTCATTCCTTTTAGAGTCTCATCTTGATGGTCGGCTCATTTCAACAATTTTTCAAAGATATCTTCAATCCTAGAATTGCTTGATCCGACATCACGATTGTGTGGTTGCATATAAGGACCATTTCTGTAGCCCTCTCTTCTTCCCTATTCTGCATCTGGCACTCTCTCTCTTTTTGTCTCGTAACATCCACCCCTATTATCTTTGTAATCCCATCACGATTAAAGTTCTGACCTTGATTCTTGGAACCTTGCCTCCAGTAGTCCAAGTTGGACCATTGGGGGTTGTTCCAGAAACCTGCTGCTTGGTTGCTTACATAACATGCATCCTCATCAAAGAATTGATCATCATATATGGGAGTAATTGGGGGTTGGTGAGTTATTGCCTTCACACTAGATTGGTTTTGCTTCAAAACCAAGTCCATGCTTGTACGAAGTTGAGCAAGTTGCTCCATAATCTCTTCATTCACTTTAGCCTGCTCACTATTTTTGGTAACCGCACCAGAACTCTTTTTATTACCATGCTCACTCTGACCCCATTCTCTATTGGTCTTTAGCACTTGCTCTATTCTTTCGGCCACTAGCTCAAATGGTTGATCAAGAAAAACACCTCCCATGATCGTGCTAGTGCAAACTTTGCTATTATCACCAAGTTCTCTACAGAAGATCTCGACCAATGCATCATCAACAATTTTGTGATCAGGTACCATCTTCAAGCATTTAGTAAATCTCTCCCAAGCTAAGAGAGTGTCCAGGCAATTACTTGAAGTTATTAATTTTTTCCTTAAGCTTCAACTTCTTCGACCTTAGGAAATATCTTTCTAGGAACACTATCTCCAGTTCAGCCCTACACGTGATGGTACCCGGAGGAAGTTCAGACAACCATATAGCTGCATTGGCAGTCAGTGACAATGGGAACACCCTCAATCTAACAACATCAATAGAGATATTTTATGTCCCCATAAAAATTTTGCACACAAAGATAACATTTTGGAGATGATGGTAACCCTGTGAATAGGCCACGATTTTGGAGCATCTGGAGCAATCCACTTGATACCATGAACTGAGCATCTGCCAGTAGAGGGGGCAGTATTATTGAACCGATGTTTTTTACCATAGGGTTTAATTGGTATTGATTCCAACCGTAAACATTTGCGTTGAAATCTCTAAGTTGTGGTCGGTTAACCCTTGGTGGTGGATTCTCCTCTCTTCTTAAGTCTTCCTCAACTCAATGCCCATATTCACTCGAGCCATCCTTCTTGGTAGTCGATGGATCTCCAAATTTAGTAGAGCTAAGGGATTTCCTTGGCTCCTTGTGTTGGGCATACAACCTAGTAAGAAATCAAACAACAAAAACAAAACAAAAGTAAAGTACAAGAGACTCTAGAAATCAATACTAGAACTAACTAATAGTGAATTCAAGTCAAAAGCTAGTCGTATTCCCCGGCAACGACGCCATAATTTTATGATGATGGTGACGCTCCAATAAGAAAATGGTCGTTATCAGTAATTAACCTAACCGAGGTTAGGATCGAATCCACAGGGAATACAGGGATTGACTATAAGATTCCACTAATAATCATTCCTAGTATCTATAGCTACAATCTCTTGATGGGGGGGGGGGGGGGGGGGGTTGTTATGATTCAAAGACCTAAAAAATGAACACTAATTAAAATTCGGGAAAACAGTCAATTTTGGGGGCAACTTAGGAATTGTGTTACTCGTGGCTCATTGACTCAATTACCCTAGGTAACATAACTTTGATTGGTGAATTGCATGCAGGATGGCAACTTAGGTTCTTCCAACGCTCTTGTGATGGTGAAGGTAAAATATCACCATGGCGCTTGGTCAGCCACCACGGTGTGCCAACTAACCATTACCTATTGTCCCAGTCAACCTCCCCTTGGTCAGGTTTGGTCGATTAGATGGGAAAATA
>JAOTQR010085523.1:0-36119 GCA_025774065.1 Solanum ossicruentum
CTCAATCCCTCTATATTAAATGGATCTTATAGAGTTGAAGGAGTTAAAAGAGCAATTGAGGAATTTGTTGAAGAAGGGTTTCATTAGACCTAGTTGATCTCCATAGGGTTACCCTAGTTTTAATCATAAGAAAGAAGGATGGGTCGCTCCATATATAAGGTCACCATCAAGAATAGGTATCCCCTTCCGTGAATAGATGATTCGTTTGATCAATTGCAAGGGGCTACAAAAGTTAACTTGAGATCCGATTATCACTAAGTGAGGTTGAGAGAAAGTGATATTCTTAAGATGACATTCCAGACTAGGTGTGGTCACTTTGACATTGTGGTGATGTCATTTGGCCTCACTAATGCACCAACAATATTTATGGACCTCATGAATAGGGTGTTCAAGCCCTACCTCGACATGTTCATTTTGGTGTTCATTGATGACATCCTTATCTACTCTCGAGGTGAGCAAGATCATATGAAACACTTGAGGGTAGTATTGCAAACCTTGAGGGAGCAGAAGATTTGTGCAAAGTTTGGCAAATGCGATTTTCGGCTAGATGAGGTTGCCTTTTTTGGGCAAGGCCAAGGCCATTGACTTCTACTAACATAAAGAGTTTCTTGGGCCTAGTCGATTATTACAAAAGGTTTGTGCAAGATCTCTCCACTATCTCATCCCCACTTACTAAGTTGATGCAAAAGAAATCTAAGTTTGTGTGGATGAATGAATGTCAGAATATTTTTCAAACTTTAAAGTATCGACTAATTTCATCCCTAATATTGACATTGCTAGAAGGGAATGATGGGTTCATCGTGTATTATGATGCATCAAGGATTGGGTTGAGTTATGTGTTAATGCAAAATGGTGAAGTGGTTACCTATGTTTTAAGGAAGTTGAAAGTGCATGAGAAGAATTTCCCGCCTCATGATCTTGAACTTGCAGCAGTGGTATTTGCCTTGAAGATTTAGCGACATTACTTGTATAGAAATGCACATGTTTTCACCTACCACAAAAGCCTCCGACATGTATTCGCTCAAAAGGATATAAATTTGAGGTAACAGAGATGGTTAGAGCTACTCAAATATTATAATATGAGTGTGAAGTGTCACCCCTGAGAGTCCAATGTTGTAGTTGATGCCCTTAGTAGAGTTTCCATGGATAATGGATCATATCTTGAAGATGATAGAAAAAGAGAGTTAGCCAAAGATAGGATTGGAATTGAGTAAGTCTTTAAATGGTGGTGCAATGGTTATTTACAGGTCTGCATGTTCTTTAGTTAATGAGGTTAAGGCTAAGCAAGACCTTGATCCTTTCTTGGTTGAGTTGAAAGCCTTAGTGAAAGATGGAAAGATAGAAGTATTCTCATAAGGGGGAGATATTGTACTTCGATATCAAGGGAGGTTGTGCATTTCCAATGATGGTGAGTTGAAAAAGTTGATCATGCGATAAGATCACATGTCTTCATAGCCTTTTTATTCCAGCACGACGAAGATGTAAAGAAACTTGAGGGAGATTTACTGGTGTAGCAGAATGAAGGAGGACATTGCTCAATTTGTGTCCAAGTTCTAACTACCAATAGATCAAGGTTGAACACCAAAGGTCAGTGGCCTAGCATAAGACATTGACATTCCTACTTGGAAGTGGGAAGAGATCAACATGGATTTCATAGTTGTTTTGCCAAAGATCAAAAAGCATTTTGACTCCATATAGGGTGATACTTGACCGCGTGACAAAATTAGCTCATTTCTTACCGGTCAAGACTATATTCAATGCCAAAGATTATGCTTGCTTGTATATCTGAGAGTTCGTATGGGTGCATGGGATTCCGTTACCCATTATATCGAATTATGGAGTTCAATTCACTTCTCACTTTTAGAAGTTTTTTCAAAAGGGACTTGGCACTAGGGTGAAGTTGAGTACTTCTTTCATCCCCAAACTAATGGGCGAACAGAAAGAACTATTCAAACATTAGAAGACATGTTGAAAGCTTGTTGAAAGCTTGCATGTTGGAGTTTAAGGGGCGTTGGGATGAGCATTTGCCACTTATCGAGTTTGTCTACAACAATAGCTTTCATGCAAGTATGGAGATGGTACCATTTGAGGCATTGTATGGTAGGCAGTGTAGATTGCCCATCGGGTGGTTCAAAGACATGAGGTGGCATTAATAGAACCGAATTGGTGATAAATGCTATGTAGAAGATTAAAAGCATAAGAGAGAAATTGAAACCAGCCAAAGTCGATAAAAGTCCTACTCCGATGTGAAAAGAAGGGAACTTGAGTTCCAAGTTGGTGATGGGGTCTACTTGAAGGTGTCTTCGATAAAAGGTATGATTCGATTTGGTAACAAAAAAAGTTGAGCCCCAGGTATATGGGGCCCTAAAAGGTGGTTTGAAGAGTGGGAAAAGTGGCGTATGAGTTGGATCTATCTGATGAGTTGTATTTGATTCATCCAGTCTTCCATATGTCGATGTTGAGGAAATACATAAGTGATCCAAATTTCATAGTTCCTTTGTATGATGTGAACATTGAGGAGGATTTGTGTTATGAAGAATTACAGGTTGAAATCCTAGACCCGCAAGTGAAAAGGCTGAGAAACGAGGAAGTTGCATCTGTCAAAGTGCTTTAGAGAAACCAACAAGTTGAGTGTGCTACATTGGAGGCGAAACTGGATATGATAATGCATTATCCACATATATTCTGCTCTACCTAACCCTAAGGTATTAAGAAATTCTTCCTAAAACCTCAAATTCCATGCATTTTAGTTTTTCATTATGTTTGCATTTATTTTGATGCTTTTAGACTGTTTTGAGACATGTTATAAGTGTGAAATTTGAAAATTTTGAGAAATGATATTTAAGTTGTATTTTTGCTTGCATAATGGGTTGTTAGCTGCTAATTTACTCTTTAAAGCCTGGGACGAATATTCTCAAGGGGGATATATTGTAACGACCCCTAGTTTAGGAGCCTTGAGTGCAAAAATGTTGGCTTGAAAATGACTTGGAGCCAGGCTCACGAGGGAAACTTATAGCCTATATGTATACTTATGGCCCATTGGATAGGTCCTTAAACATGAGACTTCAAGAAGGGGAAAAGTTTCCAAGTGTGGGTTAATGTATAGACCAAGTGATGGCCCATAGGATGCATTACGGTCCGTAGGTAGGATGGTGAGTGAGACTATTAGACATGATGGACATTTGGAGCTTGCTAGAAGGTGAATTACATATTACCAGATGGCCTATGAAATGGGATATGGCCCCTAGGGTGCTTCATGGAATGAGACACAAGAAATAAAAAAATAGCTAAGTGCAAGCACTACGAGTTCAACCATGGCTTACAGGTGGTTAAATGGCCCGTAACAAGGCTTCGTGGTTTAGGGTTCTGCAAAGTCAATTTTTAGAAATTTCAAATGTGTCACCAGACGAAAGGGCCTACAACCCATGGGTTGACCCATGGCCCATAAGCTAGGTTTCATAGGTTAAATCCGGTAATTTTATTGAGGGGTAGTTTTGTCATTTTTGCCCTTTCTATATCTAAACTATGTCATATTGGGATAGAGAAAGGGACCACATTCAGCCTGAAAGCCCTAATTACCTCATTCAATCCCTCATTCTTCCACTCTAAAATTCTCTAAGTCAAAGCTCTTAAGAACAAGCAAGGGCAAAGGCTAAGATTCCAAGATTTCTCCTTTAAAGCTTTAGGTTCATTTCTTCTTGGTTTCCCCAAGGTATGTGAGTTGATTTATAGGTACCCTTCCACCCATAAAGTTCTTTTTTTGAGTATTTTACCTTTTCTTTAAGTTTCTTATGCTAATATGCATTTTTATGATGATTTCATGATATTTATGTTATTAAATGCTATTCATGACATCCTACAACTATTTTACTAAGTATATATGCATGTTTTGAGCTATCGATGATGACCCCATGATGGGCATTTTTTATTGTCCTTAAAAAGAGAAATTTCCTTATGTATTATGTGATTTATGATTGTTCCATTTAAAAAACCTAGCCCACCTAGTCTTCAAGTAAAGCTTTATATGATTTATGAAGATTATTAGGTCATTAAAGAAGTGCTTTAAAGTTAAGTTTGTCAAAGATATAAGCGTGTTGACAATTGCCCTAAAAGTTAAGATAGGTCCCCAAGATGAAGGGACTATCCTAACTTGGTGGTTTCTAAGTTCGAGTTACTCTTAGGATTTGCTACTTGTTATTCTAAGTTATGTTTTAAAATATTCTGAAATATTCAGTGGGATGACTTAGCACCGAGTGAACTTGTGACTGGGACTTGTTCTTTTAGTTAAGGCGTGACCTCTTAAAGGTAAATCTCAATATCCCTAACTATGTGCCTCTATAGGAGTCCTTGCAGGCTAGGCTAGTAGATCCACGTAAGCTCATATATTATGAAAGATGAAATTGCGAGGTAACTAAGTTTTGGACTTCTACCTTGGTAAGTAGATTCCCCTTTTCCCAATTGAAGGAGTTCATTGGGTTCCATATATTAGCTCACATGATCTTATATATAGGTTATGGTCTACTCCCATAAGTTTTTGATTCCATGATATGTTTCCATTACATACGTTCTCATTCATATTAAGTCATATTTCTTGTGTATGCTTAAGCTCACTTATGTATCTTTATCACGTATATTTTTATATGTTATATTTATGAATGATGGCATTACAATTTCATACATTTATTGCATCTACAATGTATGAATTCATATTTTTCTTGCATGACATAACCATATTGAGAAAAATACTCCTCCACCAGCTTATGGCTAGTACTCACTGTTTAAGACTAGCATTGTTATTTGTGGTGAGCCCTTAGTGTATGACTCTACCATTATTCCACTCATGCTTATTTTTTGAAACAATGTATTTGTATCTCCTTTGAGGCATTTCTATTCTATGTTTCACAATTATGGATTCTTTTCTATTTGATGTAGACTGACTGTTATCGGTCCCATCCATCATTGTAATAGTTCATATACTTATGGACAAATAATGTTAGTTATTTCACTACTTTATAATGTTGCTTCATTGCTAAAATGGCCTATTGCTAAAATGGCATAGGCAAGATGGGCCACAAGATTTCAGATTGTGCAAATACTCAAAACAAGGGTAGAGATGGTCATCCCCAATGACATGGTGCTCAAGTTGATCAAAGGGCACAAGGTGGCCGATAAGATGGTAATCTACATCATAACTAGTTTTATGCTCTTCAAGGGAGGCAAGGGTGTATGAGGCGCCCGATATTGTTACCGATATGTTAAAGGTTTATGATTACGATGTGTATGATTTATTGGATCCGTGCACCACTCTCGCTTCCAGTTCTTTCTAATAGGCTTCATATGTGTCTCAAATTATTATGTGAACCCTTTGACGTGTCTACCCCCATTGGTAAGTCTATTATTTCTAGAAAAGTCTATAGGGGTTGTCCCGTATTCATATTGCATAAAGTCTTACCTTATGATTTTGTTGAACTTGACATGGTAAATTTTGACATTATTCTTGGGATGGATTTGTTACATAGATATCATGCTTCCGTTGATTGTAGGACTCGTAGGGTTAAGTTCCAATTCCCTAATGAACCCATCCTTGAGTGGGAAGGTTGTTATGACTTAGTGATAAAAGGTAGGTTCATCTCTTATCTTAAAGCTTGGAGATTGATTTCTAAAGGTTACATTTATCATCTTGTAAGGGTTAGAGATTTTGAGTCTAATGTCCCTCCTATTGAGTCGGTTCTGGTGGTTAATGAGTTTCTTGATGTATTTTCAATAAGCTTCCCAGTATTCCTCCCGAGAGGGAAATAGACTTCGGTATAGACCTCCTCCTCAATACGCAACCCATTTTCATTCTTCCCTAGCATATGGACCCATTGGAAATGAAGGAGTTGAAGGATCAATTGAAGTATTTATTGGAGAAGGAATTCATAAGCATAGCAAGTTAACTTGGGGTGCACTGGTGTTGTTTGTAAGGAAGAAAGATGGCTCACTTAGGATGTCCATTGACTACCGGCAACACAAAAAGGTCACCATTGAGAATAAGTATCCTTTGTCAAGGATAGATCACCTATATGATCAACTTCAAAGGGATAGTCACTTCTCAAAGATTTACCTTCAGTCCGGGTATCATCAATTGAGGGTGAGTGAGTATGACATTTCTAAAATGACTTTTTGGACAAGATATGAGCATTTTCAATTTATGATGATGTCCTTTGGCCTAACGAATACTCCGACAATATTTATGGACCTCATGAATAGTGTTTTTAAATCCTACCTTGAAATTTTTGTTGTGGTATTCATCGAAAATATATTGATTTACTCCCAGAATGAAGAGGAGCATGTGAAACATTTGAGGGTAGCATTGAAAACATTGACGGAAGAAAGATTGTTTGCTAAGTTTAACAAATGTGAATTTTGGTTGAAAGAAGTTGCATTCTTAGGGCATGGGTATCGGGTGAAGGGATTAAAGTGGATCTGAAAAAGATTGAGATGGTAAAGAATTGGTTAAGGCCCTTGACTCCAATGGATATTAGGAGTTTCTTGGGCTTGGAGGGGTACTACCGGAGATTTGTTGAAGGCTTCTCTTCAATTGTTTCCCCTTTTGACAAAATTGATATAAAGAAGGCCAAATTTGTTTGGACCGATGAATTTGAAAGGAGTTTTCAAACTTTAAAAGACAAGCTTACATCTGCTCCTATATTGGATCTTCCGGAAGGGTTAGAAGGGTTTATGGTTTATTGTGATGTTTCAAGAATTTGTATAGGATGTGAATTGATGCAAAGTGGCAAAGTCATTGCCTATGCTTTTAGACAACTAAAGGTGCATTAGCATAATTACACCACCTATGATATTGAGTTAGTGGTCGTGATATTTGCTTTAAAAATATGGTATCACAATTTATATGTGTTCCATGTAGATGTGGGTACTGACCACAAGTGTCTCCAATATGTGTTCACGAAAGATATCTTAATTTGAGGAATAGAACTCCTTAAGGATTATGATATGAGTGTGCATTATCATTCGGGCAAGGCTAATGTTGTGGCCAATGCTCTAAGTAGTATCTATGGAAAGTATGGCTCATGCTGATGATGGCAAGAAGGAATTGACAAAGGAAGTCCATCAGTTAGCTAGATTAGAGATTAGGTTGGATGAAACCAAAAATGGAGGTGTGGTAGTTGTAAGTGGTTCTAAGCCTTCCTTGATTGAATAGGTCAAATACAAATAAGATATTTACCATACTTTATTAGAATTGAAGGCATTGGTGAAGGAGGGGAAAGTGGAGGTCTTCTCCCAAGGGAGAGACAGTGTTCTTAGATATCAAGGTAGATTATGAGTACTAAATATTGATAGGTTGAGGGACTTGATTTTGAGAGAGGTTCAATAATTTCTCTTATTCCATTGACCTTGGTTCTACCAAGATCTATAGATATTTGAGAGAAGTGTATTGGTAGGTGGTATGAAAAGAGACATTGCCAAGTTTGTAGCCAGTTGCTATAAAATCAAAGGTTAAGTGGCCTAGCACAAGATATTGAGATTCCTACTTAGAATTGGGAAGAAATCAACATGGATATTTTGATTGGATTGCCTAAGACTAAGAAGCATTTTGATTCTATATGGGTTATTATTTATAGAATGACAATGTCGGTTCACTTTCTACCAGCTAAAATGATTTATGGTGCCAAACATTATGCTAAGTTATACATTCATGTGTTGGTTAGATTACATGGAGTTCCATTGGCTATTATTTTGGATCGTGGTTCTCATTTAACTTCATACTTTTGGAGGTCTTTTCAAAGAGGTTTTGGTATTAAAGTCAAGCTTAGCATAACGTTTCACCTGCAAATAGATGGACAAGGCAAAAGAACCATTCAGACTCTTGAGGATATGCTTAGGGCTTGTGTCTTGTAGTTTAGGGGTAGTTGGGATGAGCATCTTCCACTTATTGAGTTTGCATACAACAATAGCTATCGCTCTAGCATCGGAATGGCTCCCTTTGAAACTCTACATAGTAGACATTGTAGATCCTCGATTGGGTGGTTTGAAGTGGGAGAGACGGCTTTTTTGGGTCCGAATTTATTTATGGGAGCTTTAGCCAAGGTGGGGGTGATAAGGGAAAGATTGAAGATGGCTCAAAGAAGGAAAAAGTCCTACTCTGATGATAGGAGAAGAGATGTTGAGTTTGGTGTAGATTATTGGGTGTATTTGAAGGTCTCACCCATGAAGGATGTATTTTGGTTGAGTAAGAAGGGAAAACTGAGCCCAAGGTATGTAGGGCCATATAGAATCTTGAGAAGAATTAGTAAGGTTGCTTATGAATTGGAGTTGCCTATGAATATGAGTATGGTTCATCTAGTTATCCATGTATTTATAAAGAGGAAGTTTGTAGGTGACTCAAGTTCTATAATGCCTTTAGAGGTTATGGGAGTTGTGGAGGATAGCATGACTTATGAGGAAGTTCTGGTGGAAATATTTGATAGTGAAGGGAAGAGGTTGAGAAACAAGGATATAGCATCCATCAAAGTCCTTTGGAGTAACCAACGAGTCAAGAGTGCCACTTGAGAAGCCAAAACGGACATGAAGAAGCAGTACCCCTATCTCTTCCCTTCTTATCAAGATTGAGGTACTACAATTTTTCTTATTCGAGAACCTCTCCTTACTTGCATGTTATTTCCATGTCATCTATGCATGATTAAGTGAACTTGAGGTTGCATTGTAAATGCTATTTAAAGCACAGTTTAAAAATTTTTCATGATATACATATTCTTAGATATGGTACCTGCATTGTATTATTTAGAGCTTATGTTTAGAACATTGAGGGATAAATGTTCCCAAGGGAGAGATACTGCAAAGCCCCACATGCTAGAAGCTAAGGTATGAAAGTACAAAAACAATGAATTCTGGAATTTTCTAATAGTAAGTGGTGTTTACGAATATGGACCGTGTAATGGTATACGGACTGTACTTTGGTTTCATGGATTTCAGGGTGCAATTCCAATAGCTTAAGTTAAGAGGGCCATAAATGTACAAAGGTAATCATGAGTCAAGATGTTCCACGAGTCATAACATATTCTCATGGAATGGTGGCCATACTTGGTGGAAATATTGATTTTCTGAAGTTTGATATAGAACAAATAGGACAGCTTGTGGTTTGGCTGACGGGTCGCATATGGTGTCATGCTTTGAGTTTCAAAGAAGGTTTCTGAGGGCCAAAAAAGTTGACAGGATAAGACCTCTTTCCACCACCCATAGACTGGACTATGACCTGTAGTTGAGGTCTCGTGTCTGATCTAACAAATTATAGAAGGGGCAAATTCAACATTTCCTAATATCCTAAGTCTATGCTAAGTTGTTTAAGGCCCCCCCTCCAAATACGCACTTCCAGCCTTATACAGACCTAAACTACTTCATTCTCATTCATTCTAAAATATCCCAAGTCCTAAGCTCCTCCCAAATACTCTCAAGCTTCCTCAAGACTTTCAAGTAAAAGGTGTAAGCTAGGTTTTTGGATTTTGTTGAATCTCTAACAATATTTCAATATCCAAATACACCAAGTTGTGTAGGTTTTGATTTGTGAAAACCTTTCCTTCATAAGGGTCTACCATTCCTCTTCTTCGTCTTTTTTTCACGTCATGGTAACATATGATAATTTCATGAACTCTTTTATATGTTAACATTATGGATAAATTTATGCTGTTTTACCTTTGTACACTATTATGTGATAAAAGATGGCATGAGGAATTTATGAATTACATGAGGGTCAATGTTGTCCTAATCAAGTTTTACATTGTTTGTTGGGTTACTTGGATAATTATCGAATGATCTTATTTTAACTCTTCTGATGTCATTTACTCTTGAATTGCATGAATTTAAGAGTATATACATGCACCCACCATGAGTTCATCAAAGTTACGAGTCAACCTTTGTATGTGATGAAAACCTTATGGCAAGTTATGTGAATTATGCATGTTGTGAATATTAAAAGGGGTAAAAAAGTATTTTATATGAGCTCATGAGTATGTTATGAATATTATGAATGATGTCAAGCCCTATCTCTTGATATTATGATGTGATGTATTGGTGAGCTACTCCTAAGATGCCACCATGAGTTATGAAATTATATAAGTTATGATTAAGTATATGAATTGACCATTTTGTTGGATTGTTGACCTAACACCACGAGCACCTTTGTTGGTAGCCATTGTCCCTAAACTATGTGCCACCATAGGTTTGTGAAATTAATTCCCTATATGAGCGAGCTTGTACCTACCGAAAAAGGTTATGCGATAAGGTAATGATGTTTGTTGAACCTACCAAAAAGGCTATTCTATAAGGTAAGGATATCATGTGAAACCCACCGAATAGGCTATTCCGTAAGGTAGGGATATTGGGTGACACTTTACAAAAAGGCTATGTCATGAGGTGAGTGTTTAGTTTACCTTAGCAAAGTACACTACTCCTTAGTCTGGGGTGGGGCGAACATCGGGATTCTACATAGTAGCTCGCTTTATCTTACATGTCGGTTATGGTCCCTTCCCACCTATGTATGGTATCCATTTGCTTTCATGCTTTTGTTAAGACTTGTCTATTTATGGATTGATTGTGAGCTCGGGAGATGTCTTGGCCCCTATTTCACTCATTTAGCGATGTTGTGGGATTAGATATCTATGTTGAGAGCTTGACTCCTATGGTGATTAGGTAATTTTGAGGACATCTTAGTGTTTATTCCTTTATATGTATTGATGCTTGTTGTGATGAGATGAAAGTCCTAAGCCCCTACTTCTCCCCAAGTGTGAGTCATACTTAGCCACACTTTAGTTTTATTTATCATCATATGAAAAGTTTATGCAATTCATAAATCATTCATAACTTATAAATAATTGGAGAGGAGGGATGATTGATCTTTGTCGAGGGAATACTCTACAAATCAATACCCACACACCTTGGTGTTATTTGGAGTTGGAAATCTTATTGGAAAGTGTGTAAAATAGAAATCCTAGCTTGTACTCTTCTCTTGAATGCTTTGAGGGGACTTCTAAGTGTTTTGGAGGGAGTTGGACATAGGTTATTTTTTAGAGTGAATGGACATGAAGTTAGGGTAGTTTAAAGTTGAAAAGAGCTTATTTTAGAGCTTGAATGATGTATCATAGGACTAAGATATTAGGAATTGTTGAAAATACCCCTCTTTGAAAGTATGTCAGACCAGACCATAACACCCCAATTATGGGTCGTGGTTTAGTCCATGGGCCATGGGAAGATGGTCTCATCCTGTTAGTTTTTTTTACCCCTCTAAAGCCTTCTTTGGAACTCCATCCATGATCGCATGCACAACTGTAGAACAGACGACGAGCTATCCTATTGCTCATACCTTTGAACTCCAGAAGCCTTATTTTTCCATTATTTTAGGCTACCATTCCACGAGCACAACTACGGCTTGCGAACACCCTCGTGCAATGATGCTTCCCCAACCTAGGCGACTAGAATTTCACCCTTAGAAACACGAAACCTAAGACACGGCTTGTGTCCTCTTTCATGGGCCATGTACCCCACTCATGAACTCCATTGGTAAGATTTCCAAACTTCTATTTCACCTGCACTTTCATGCCTTCTAACATTTGAGGCCTTACAGTTAAAAGCTAATTAGATTAGTGTAATCACACTATCTGTTATTTATCCCTTTTCCCATTCATTACCCTCTTGGGATAGTGAGTAAGATTAAACTGAGTTCTAAAGTTAGACACCATTAAAAAAAATCAAAATGAAGAGATAAAGAATACATTCATACACACTTTCAAAGGATTACGAATTATTTCATTTTACTTTGTTAGTTCTTTGTGGTTCTCACAACCCTAGTTGTGGATTTAGCTACTCACATTCATTGAATTAGATGTGATTATGATTGATGTTTTCATAATAAAGAACTTACAAGAAATAATTAAAGAATGAAAATTCGAAAGCTTCAGTTGATTCTTAATATGAAAATGCAAAAGTTTGAACATAATGTTTTTTATCGAAATACTGAAAGCATGCAAGTGTATACTGAATAGTTTTATCGACCCAGCCCGCTAGTGGTATATTCCTTCACAACTTTAAAACACATCACTCAGAGGTAAGATCTGTTTACTTATACACCTAGCATCTCTCTTGTGTTTTTGCCAGTTTGGTACATCTATCTAAAGATGGGTTGTTACACATAATAACATCAACATCATAACCAGGACTCTAACATATTCATACCCTCCTAAAAAGCATTATCCTCAATGTGTAAGAACAATATCATTAAAAGCACAAAAGTAAGGAGTTAGTTAAAGAGTCCTCTAAGTCAATCCATATATGGTGGTAGTTGAGGAGCTGAAGGTGTGGTAATGAGGGCATCAGTACCCAAATCATAAGGTGTTATCTCAAAAGTAGACATTGGAGTGGTAAACTCGGGTCCACCTACCTATGTTTGTGCAAGCTCTGGCTCTACTGTATTGGAAGATCCACTCATCCTAATCATAGACCTATTCTAGAGTAACTCTCTAGAAATGGTAGTAAAAAAGGCCTCCTTTGTCGCCATCAACTCACCATGCTCCTCAGGAATGACATCAACCACTAATGCCTCCTCGTTAGTCTCTAGACAAGAGGCAATGTACTTACTCTCAGCACCCAACTCCGGAGTGACACCTGTAGTAGCTTTGGGAAGGACATCCATCGAACCTCAAAGGGAAGTAATATCGGTGGATTTCAACTTTGCCACCTCCTTTTTCAGTGTAATGATATCTGCCTTCATGGTTATCACATCAGCACTTGAACCACCTTTTGATTCTAATGCATCTACCCTGGAAGCCAAAGCATCTAACCTAGCCCTACGACCCTCTCACTCATCGCCAACCTGTCCAGCATAAAATTTTGCTCGTCAATGAGCTCCCTCTACTTCTTCCCCTTATCTAGTATCAGGATCAGAGAAGCTGCTATGGCCCTCTCAATCAATACCAAAATAGAGGACTCAACCCGTTTCATCCAAATGTTAGCCGATCTGGCCAGCCATGCAAAATGATATATCGTGGCTTGAGTTTGGGGGTTGAGCTGTGGAAGCCTGAGGCTAAGTTAGGTAGAAGATGAAAGGGCTAGAGCAGGAGAGGATAGGGGAAGAAGGCATACCTGACTCGTGAACTAACTCAGAAATGCCAGTCTCTACCATCTCAACATCAACTACAAGTGAAGTATTAATTGTTTTCTTCCTTTCTCCGTTCTTCTCATCCCTTTGAAGCTCCACCTCAATACGTCTGATATCAGTGGAAATCGATATTTTTGGACAAATGGTACTCCGACTCTCCTACATAGGGTTGTGACGGGGATAGGAATGGCAGAGAAGTTTGTTGTGTTTAGCCCTTATAAGAATCTCTGGGGCTATGATCAAACCAAGGTTCTGTTTCTGAGGATCCATGATGCATCCAAACTAAGTCACCTTGTGATGAAGAAAAATGGACTCATATTGTGACGACATAAGGTTGCTACTAATAAAATCAAACCAATGTTGGGCAGGTATATTCATTTCCTTCATTTATATAACCACTCCCTTCTCTAGCCATGACCGGGCTGCAATGCTAATCAGTGGGGCCAACCAAGCCTTGAGGTCATCCAAGGTGTTCTTCTCAATCATATTCGACAAATCATGGTGTGTCTGAAATATTCAACCCAATTAGCAATTGATTTTTGTTTACACACCCTGGACCACCACCATATGAACAGGTTTGGCATCAATCTTTACATGGCCCATGTTTTTAGGTATAAGCCTGGCAAATGCTTCATAGAAGTCATGAACCCAACTAGGGACTTAAGGCCCTTGAGGAGTAGTAAACTATTGGAAACCATGAAATTGTATAGTCTCCCACCTCGGTGTACCTGTCAACCACCCGTCCGTAGAGAGTCTCCGCTCCACCAAAATAGTTCTCAACCTAGCAACTTTCAAATGATTGAGGTGGCATAGTGTAATAGTTTCCCGAATGACTTGGTAAGTTTATAGAAGTGGATCATGGGCCACCTTTGACCTCTCTTCCATGCGACAACTAATCATGCCCAAGTTACACCTCTCTTTTAGAGGATAAAGAAGTCGTTGTCAAATATAAGACCTAACCAAGGTTAGGGTTGAATCCCATAGAGAATATGGAGACTTTCCAAATCTATTCACTAATAAATGATCAAGTATTAACTAACTCAATTCCCCAAAAATGAGGGTTGTGATGATTGATAAGAAATTAAACTAAACTAAATAAGAGACAATCAATAATGAAGAGCAACTTGGAAAATTGTGTTTCACATGATTCAAAAACTCAATATCCCCATATAACCTAATTCTCGATTAGAGTATAGCATGTAGGACGGTAATTTAAGTTCACCAAGCCCTTTAGACAAAAGTAAGAGGCGAATTTCACTATGTGGCTTGGCCCATCTCCATAGCGTGCAATACTAACCATTACCTATAGTCCCAGTCAACCTCCCTTTGGTCTAGTTCAGTTGATGAGATGAGAACACATCATCGAATCCTGTTAACCAATCTCTTTTCCTATTCATTACCACCTAGATCGGGAAGGTAACACTAGGCAAGTTCTAATATAGACCATCATTAGAAAATATGCAATGCAAAGAGAATTGATTAATACATGTCATCAATTCCAAGAATTGCAAACTATCCGGGTCTATTTGATTTGATCTTTATGGTTCTCACAACCCCAAGTTATTGGTTTAGCTACTCATATGATGGGTAGATAGAGAAAGTATGAATTGAGAAACATAATTAATCTCTTAGCAAAATATATTGAAGAACAAGAAAACCCAATTTGTATTGAGAATCATAATGTTTAAAGATACAATTAATCCACAAGTGTATTCTCCTCTCCCATATTTAGTCTCCAAGTATAAAACCCTAAAAGGTACTCTAATGATGTTCTCTATTCTATTCTATTGTACTCCATACTAAAAATAACCTAATTATACTATTTATAGTATTTACAAATAATTCCAAAAAAAGTTAGAAAAACTAATCGGTGGACGCTACTACATGCAGTTACGACTCCTAACTGGGTTTATGAGTCGTAACTAGGGTCTCATATTTAGCTTCTTGAATCTTGGACTTCACTACTACAGATCCACTTTACGAGTCATAGTCTAATCTACAACTCATGTTGCCTTCTCATAGACTTCATCATCAATATATGGTCCCTCTCTGAAAATCTTCACAAAATCCCTCTATACGACTTGTATAGGGGTCTGTATAACTGAACTTCATACTTTCATTCTTCACTAGAAATCCCCATGACGCCCACTCTATGACTCACAGAGGGTCTCGTAAGCTTTCAAAAATCAGAAAAGTCTACAATTTTCTCCAAATGTCATGCCAACCTGCTTTACTGCAAAAACAAACACAAAAACATACAAAAATCACAAATGTCGCATTGAGAACACACAAAATCCTAAGTTTTAGGCATCAATATGTTATATTTTGATAGCACATCAACATCCTCAACTTAAAATTATTGCTTGTCCTCAAGCAACGACTCAATCTATATAGATAATAAGGCAACACACAGACTTCAAACCAATGGCATACATCACACACAATCAAACTCAGGTACTCACACTAATTTTTCAAGAAAAGATGAGACAATTATTTAGCAAACCAAAGAACATTGATGCATTTGACAAAAGAACTATAACAAGCAAGGGAATATCAACAATCCATAGTCACTGAACAAGTCAAATGCTAACAATGCAATGCAAGTGCCCTTATAGAATGAAGTCTCATTTTAACACTAAATGATGATTTCAATTTCAGTCTTGGGACAAAGAAAGAACACTCACTCTCACAAAAGATGTTCATATATGATGACTAATACTATAAACGTGCATGTATACCTTTGACTCTGACTTTCAACTAAGTGGATTAGGTTCACATTAGGACTTTCTAGGCTTGTAATGTAGGCTCAGGGAGCTTTAGTACGACATTTTGAAAAAATAGTGACTGAAGGCCACCCTTGAACTATGTTTTTCAACACTTTTACCTTACTTACTCCAACATTTCCACCTTATTCTCCTTTTTTCCTCATTCAAGCTTTTCCAGGTATTTTCTTCTTATTTTTCAGCTTTTGCCTCATTTTTACACATTGTTTTGCTTTTAATCTTAATCTAACACACCTTTTTCTTTTTCTTGCATCTAATACATGATTTTCTTACTTTAATCCTCATTCCCAACTCCCCACCTTATTCTTGTGATTTTACCCCTACACTGGTCACTCTCAACTTAGGTTTTTAGCCTATTTTGAAGTACACAATATCTATTCTCCAAACCAAGGCCTCTTTTGATAGCCATACTCAACTTAGGCTTTTTTCTCAATCAAGGTTCACAATGCTCAAGGACAGACCAGGGTCAATCTCAAGATTTATCACTAGACAAGGTTAGGCTAATTAGGTGTTTTAGAAAGAATTGGTTCATTTAAAGCTCAAATATTTGGAACAAGGGATAAAACATCATTTGGTTGGTTATTTTAGGCTAAAGTGGACTAATTTAAAGAAAAAGGCCTAAGATCCCATCCTAATCCATTCAATCTACAATCTAACTTAGAGTAACAGGGCAAGTTCTGAATTGGCACAAAATGCATGCATTTAATAAAATAAGCTCACGCTCACAAGGCATTGCATACATTGTCAATAAGCAACTCACAGATCATGCTTCATGTCTTAAATTATCCTCATTTGTCAGAACAACTATTGCCAAACACTCAAACATGCATGGTTGTCATTTAGCTACTAATCAAAAATTTTTGATGGGTACCAATTTTTATAACAAAATATAAAAATATGTTATATGACATAAATATTAGTACTATATGCTAAAAATATTATCTAAACATCCTACACATGCCAGTTCAACAGAAATTAAATATCCACGAGGAAAACCAACATAAGCAAGAAATCCTCCGAATCAAATTTGGGGTAGTTATGGACCATAAGCTACTCAAACTTCACCAATGCCCATAACAACCCACACCCCATCGAAAATGTTGTGCATTGTTCCTCAATGGACCGAATCAAAAAAAATACATAATAGTAGCAGTCAAAAAAATACCTCGAGGCCTAAGCGCTTGTTTCGGGCTGCGTCTGGTAATCTCCCATCTATGGGATAGTATGCTCATCATCCGAACTCTATCTGAAGGTGCTAATAGTTGTTGACCTATCACGCTCCTAGGCTAGCCTCATCTCCTCCTCTAGCCTTGATGTCCTTAAGGCTATCTCGAGCTGGTCCTCATCATCATCATCATCCTCATCATCCTTGGGTGCTTTACACGTTCATTTCTCTAAACAAGGTCCTCATTTATACAAGGGTGTTTCTCGAGGGAACTCTATGGAGGCTCCGTGGAGGCAAATAGATCAAATAGTGGCTCCGTAGGTGTAGACTCTGGTAATATCACGGGCACTGCAAGTGAAGCTACCATGTAAACCCTAAGCTTTGAAATCTCTTCATGTACGAGTAACAAATCTAAAGGCTGAGCCTCCGCTAACGTCTTCTGCACCCAGTCCTTAAAGGCATTGATATGGATACCCACTGCAAAAAACACGCTACTGAACAGTTGATATGGTGAATGCCCAGCATCACTCCTCTTAGTCTGTAATAGTCTGTCGGACAACCTAAGTCCTGCTCTGTTGAATAAGCTGAGACAAATGAGTCTCAACCCATGATAATCGTTACACCATGGCCTGAATTAAAATAGTAGACACATAAACCATGCTCGGTGTAGAAGTCTATGAAGTATTGGCCTCTGGTGCAGAAGTAGTTGTAGTAGGACCCCTCTCAACATCGACTGCCTCGGGCTTCTGCGGTCTCTTATCTGTAGTAGCAGCAACAAGAGTAGTAGGGGCAGTTGTTGAACCCTTAGGAGGTGGCTCTGGGGCGAACATCGATGGTGGTGGTGGTGGTCACCGAGTTGCCATCGGGTTCTCATCGGCCTTTATTTAGCCGACCTCCAGGGTATACATCAAATAACTAATCCAGTTGATGAAGTATCTCCACCCGTGAATGTAAACCAAGTTTGTAGACCAAAACCAGAAATGGGATGAAGTTAGCCCTCTTGAGTGCTGACTCATGAATATGCTCCATATGAGTTAGGCACAATCAATGCCATAGCCAGCCAAGATGCTAGTAAACAATACCTCCTTCTCTAGTGTCAAAAGATTATCCGTCATAGTAGGCCGAATGCGGGATCTAAGGATTGTCCACAAAAATTTATTGAGGAAAGAAAGTGAAGCCTTCACAATAAGCTCTATATGTATAGTGACCCAAGCAAGCACTAGACCCTACTCTGCAATGTGACCAGCCATCCATCTCAACAACTCGATCCTCTGTGTTGGATCCCTTGAAATCAATGCAGTTCCAGCCTGCCCTAATCTATAGTCAAACTCAGTTGTCAATCTTGGGGCTCGGTACTCAAGACCAAAAAGTACACAGCGGATCATCTCCTCAAAAATATTGACCCATCGCTCGCTCACTCGCACCTCTATCAATCTTGGCTGTATGAGAGGTCTCTTTCCCTTGGGAAGATCTCAAAGAATCATGGTTGCATACACTGTATAAAACTCCCATACCAGAATCGAGGTGTATCATCCAAGCCTCTCCGTCAACCACATGAACCCATATCATGTCATTGTGTCCTTCAGACCTAGTACACGGCTCAATTCATCATCAATAACTCAGGGCTCCATATATCAAACGGGTGGGTTTTCCTCGCTCTTTGAGATGCATTCCCTCCAGAAATATGGCCTTCATTCCCTCGACGCATTATCAGTGAGTACTAGCATCCGGTGCTGAATAAGTAGATGGTGCGAATGAGGATTCGACATCTCTTTTATCCTAGGAGCCCTTCTCTGAACTTTGCTTCTCCCTGGACCTAGTCATCTCGGGCATGCTGCTCCCAGTCTTCTCACTACTTTCCTCATCATACTAGGAAGGAATATCAACCTGAGCCTGAGTCTGGGAAGGTCTGGCAGCTGCGACTCTAGTCTATTGTACCCTAACCGCAGGATCCGAATGAGCATCAATGATCTCCTATGACCCACTCACCTTGGTTTGCTCATTATTCGCATGTTCATCATCTGTAGCCTCATCAATGAGTTACTTTCTAAAAGCCTCAATCTCTGCATGTTTCCCTTTCAGGGCCATATTCTTTGAAGATTAAACATAAACAACCCATAATTAGCCCCAACAATCAATAAATAGAAAATAAAAACTGAATTAGATCAATTGCAGAATGGCATTATGAAAGCCAATTAAGAGATGTATTAGAACTATGGGTCATAAAATGGTCCCATAAACCAGAGGTGCCAAATAATATTGAACACTAGAAAACTGTACAAGATCCAAATATGACTCGCAACTTGGTCTACAAGTTGTAAACTAGTTTCATAGACACTTCCAGGGAGTAATTTCCAAAATAGTCATGGGTCTATGAGACCTATCTATGACTCGTAGAGTGATATACGACTCGTAGAAGGTCTCCTCTGATGATTATCTACAAAATCAAGTCAGTGGAACTTCCCACGAGGGGCAATTATGACTTGTAGACTCATCTACAAGTCATAAAAGACTCTCGTGAACAAGAGCTTCCAGGTACCTGACCTATCCAAATTCATCACATGGATCCCAAAAATATTTTCATCCTAAATCTACCAGCATCGAAGCAAGCATAAATGTACTCATATGTTTCAAGCACATAATAACACATACCCCAAACATGATTTCAACTTATATTCACCCCATCGAAAAATGAACAAGTATGGAACAACATAGGTTTCCAACAATTCCCTTTATGATTAATACTAAGGCATGCTCCAATGATATCAAACACCATTCCACAATCACAAACTATGTAATATCACTCATTCAAACATGATAGATGATTCCATTAGTACACAATACACAATGACAAGGCTATTACGCCTAATTCCAAGCATAAGCAGTCAATTAAAACAAAAGCACCCTTTTTTCACATTCCTAATTCATATTCATCAAGAAATTCATGCTTAAAACTTAGACCCATTACTATCATCACATCACCCAATGATGATCAATGGAAATTTTAAGATTAAAACTTAACCAGAAAACTTACCAAAGATGGTGATGAACTTGGAGAGGAAAGAGAAAGTGAATGATACGAAACCCTAGGAGTAGTCAGAGTTTCTTGCCGAAAGTTGGTCACAATAGCTGAAAAGGTGATCACAAATAATGGAAGGGGAGAATCTGGGAAAATTTACGGTCAATTAGGGTAAAAGTGGGATTAAAATATTTTGACCCCCCTTTTATACCTTACCATGTCAACGTTTAAAATTAATAGATAAGGGCTTATGAAACCCCAATTATGAGTCATAGCTTAGTCTATGACTCGTACATCATGGTCTCATAGACCTCTCAACACTTAGGAAAATTTAGAAACAGAGCTGGATTCCGTGAACCCCATTCACGACTCATAGTTTGATCTATGAGTCATAAAGCTGGCTCATGGGTAGAGTTCACACTTTTCCTGCTTACTGTAGTTCTCTACGAGACAGGATTATGAGTTGTAAAGCGTAATACAACTTGTAAGCCCAGTCATAGAGATTGCATCAGATGCAATTCTCATCAAAATCTGTTGGCTTAGTCTTGAAACTGTATACTCTTCATAAAATGCACTTGCACCCTATATGTAACTAAACCAATGTTAAAAATAGCAATCAAAACATAATCAAACAACTACCTAAGAATCCATAAATTGAAAATAAACTCAAAACTAAGCTAAAACATCAAACATCTTTAGGTTGCCTCCTAAGTAACGCTTGATTTATTGTAGCAGCATGACTTAGACATCTTGAGTACTTGGACTTCCTTAAGATTTGGTGAATTCTCATTACCACACTTTGCCTCTTTCATCATGCCACTCTGAATCTGTTCCAGTTACGTTGATATAAGTCCGAACTGGCTATTAAGCTGTTGAATTGCCATAGAATGTTGATCAACCTTGTAGTTAATCTTGACAATATCGAACTTAATCTCTCTCAACATCTCATCCTATGTATCTGCCCTTTTTACCAACTAGGTAAGCATATCTTCAACTCTAGAGTTTCCATTACTATCATAATGGTGGTGCGGTAGCATGAACCAACTGCTCCTACCACTCTCTTACTTATGGCTCACATCCTTGGTATGGTGGCTTCCCTGATTACACTCTGGAGCAGTTAGATCTTGCTTTTGTTTCATTAGTATCTTTAGATCGGCTTTGTTTTGAGCAAGCATTTGAAAGATCTCTGCATTTATTTTTTCTTGCTCTGAACTCCTATCAGAGATATCCATGTGGCTAGTTGGTTGCTCATGTATAGGTCTATACACACGGTCAAGATCAGCCACCTTGTCCATCTCAGCAATTTCTGCAAATGATTTCCCTAAAATTGAACCTCCCATAAGAGCATTGGCATATGCTTGACTATCCGAGTTTAGTGCTTGATAGAAGCTCTCTACTAGTGTTGTGTCTGAAATGTTATGGCCCGTAACACTCCACAAGCATCCATTGAACTGCTCCCATGTAGAAATGAGTGAATCGCCATGGAATTGTTAAAAGTTAATGATCTGCTCTCTCATCTTAAACCCGTTAGACCTAACGAAGAACCTTGTTGAAAGCCCTCTACAATTCCACCCAACTAGTGATTGAACTATGTGGAAGTTCAGATAGCCATAACGCAGCATTGCCTGTAAAAGATAATGGGAAGATACGAAGTCCCACAGCAAATATAGACATATTCTATGTCCCCATCACACTCTTGCACACAAATGTAATATTATGCAAATGGCTATGTGGATGCTTTGATGGTAGACCAACAAATAACCCATGATTTTGGAGCATTTGGAGTAACCATTAGGAATAATGAGCTTTGTGTCGGCGGTAGTGGTGACAACACAACAGCCAGGGTAACATCCATAGCCATAGAATTCAATCTATATTGATTCCACTAATAAGCATTGTCATTGAAATCCCTAGGCTATGGAACATTCTCCAAAGGAGGTGGGTTTACATCCCTATCATCAACATCAATATTCTGATTCAATGCTTCATTAAGCACGATATTGGCATTTGCTTGAGTCATTCTTCTCAAAGTACATTAGATCTCTAAATCAATTAGAGCTAAGGGATTGTCTTCACTCCTTGTGTTGGGCATAAACTACCTAGAATACCCTTCAAAGAAACAAAATAAAAATAAAAATATAAGTAAAATACAAGGGAACTAAGAAATTAACACTCGAATTACAATTACTAGTGAATTCAATCAAAGTCTAGCCGAATTCCTCGGCAATGGTGCCATAATCTTTGATCACGCCCAAGTTACAACTCTTTTAGAGGATAAAATGGTCGTTATAAAATATGAAACCTAACCAAGGTGAGGGTAGAATCCCACAGAGAATATGGAGACTTTCCAAATCAGTTCACCAATAAACAATTCAAGTATTAACTAAATCAATTCCCCAAAAGGAGGGGTTGTAATATAAGAAATTAAAGTAAACTAACTGAAACAAGATAAAATCTATAACGGAGAGCAACTTGGGAAATTGTTCTCCCCATGATTCACCAATTCATATCCTCAAGGAACCCGATTCTCAACTAGAGTATAGCATGTAGGAAAGTAATCAAAATGTTCACCAAAGCCCTTTAGTCAAAGGTGAGAGACGAATTTCACTATGTCACTTAGTCCATCTCCATAATTTGCAATACTAATCATTACCTATAGTCTGAGTCAATCTCCTCTTGGTCTGGTTTGGTTGATAAGAGGAAAACACATCGTCGATTCCTGTTAACCAATCTCTTTCCTATTTACCACCTGGATTGGGAAGTAGCACAAGACAAGTTTTAATGTTGGCCACCATAAGAAAACATGCACTATGAAGAGAATTAATTAATACATGTAAATACCCATTCCAAGAATTCCAAATTATCTGGGTCTATTTGATTAGATCTTCATGGTTCTCACAAGCCCAAATTGTGGATTTAGCTACTCATGCTTTGGGTAGATAAAGAAAATATGAATTAAGAAAACATAATTAATCTCTTAATAAAATAGATTGAAGAACAAGGAAATCCAATTTTTATTGAGAGTCACAAGGTTGAAAGATACAATAAATCCACAAGTGTATTATCCTCTCCAATATTTAGTCTCCAAGTATAAAACCCCAAAAAGTACTCTAATGACGTTCTCTATTCTATTCTGTTGTACTCCTTACTAAAACTAACCTAATTATACTATTCATAATATTTATAAACAAGTCCCAAAAAATTAGAAAAACTGGTCGGTAGACCCTATAACACACAAGTTACGACTCCTAACTGGTTTTATGAGTCATAATTGAGGTGTCGTGCTTAGCTTCTTGAATCTTGGACTTCACTGCTACAAATCTACTTTATGGATCTACTTTGTTAAGGAGCTATTCTAAGTACAAGTTTGAATATGATTTATTTTACAAGTTATGACTTTTTGAACTAAATTAAGTTTTGATTATTTCTAATATGCATTGTCCGTTTCTATGGGATTTTGACTTAGCACCGAATGAGTTAGGAGTGAGATTCGACCTAAGAGGTCTTATATAAAGCTTCTAATCTCATAACTACGTGCCAACGTAGGATATTTTAATTATGTCTTTTTAGGCTTTCTAACTAGTGGATCCATTTAGTATTTTCGTTTCTGGAGTTATACCCTCGCATGTTGACTCACTCTTTGGCCGATGTGGAGTATGACATTGGTATTCCATGTTATAGCTCATTTGGTTTTGTCGGTTATAGTCATATTCCCACATTTATTTGCTTATGTGCTTCTCTGTGCATTTTCATGGCATTAGTTTACGCTTTACTTTGGAACTGAATATATTCTTTAAACTTGGAGTTTGTCATATTGGGTAAGTATTCTTTGTTATTATATTTACTTGTTTCATTGCATCCCCACATAGTGAGTACATTCCAAAGTACTAACCGTATTTTTCGCCTACATGCTATAATCATGTAGGGACAAGCGATCTATCTTATCCTCCTTCGCATGGTTAGATTGCTCGTGAAGACTTTCAACTTTGGCGAGTTCCCATTCATCAATAACAGAACCCTTATCTTCAAGCTTTGCGTTTGTTATTCAGATATTTGATGTACTTTTATTTTGACTTAATATTGAGGAGCCTAGACTTGGATTCTTGGCTCTGTTTATTTTCATTGTTTAGAGGTATGTCTGGACTATTGCTACACTTAGTATATTTTAAACTATTTAACTTATGCTTCCGCTTATGATTACAAGTTGTCCCTTAGTGCCATTCCCCATATTTCAGTCATTTATTTGCCATTTGCCATTTAAACCTATAACGTGCAATTCTGATTTAAGAGGCTTGTTTGGGGGCCTTCGGGTCCTCATTCGATGTGTCACACCTAGGCCCTAGGTTTGGATCGTGATAAGCTTGGTATCAGAGCACAAGGTTTAAAAATGATCCTTGGAAGTCCACACACCGCATCTAGTAGAGTCTTATTCATGGTGGTGAAGCGTGCCATAATTATGAATAAGAGGCTATGAGATGTTTAGGATTGTCTCACTTTTTTGTTTAAATCAAATCATGCCTAAGAGTAACTTAAGATATCCTTCTCTAATGAGTTGTTCGTTGCACTGTAGAAAATGCCGCTAAGAAAAATTATTCCTGTACATTAGGTTCCTCAACCTCTAGAAGAGGGCAGTGTGTCCGATGCTGAATTCAGGAGTGTTATCCCATTATTGGCTCAAATAGTTATTAGTCAGGCTACGCAAGCTCCACCTCAAGCTCCAGCACCTCAAGCTCCCACCTAGGTAGCTAGGGTGAGAGATTTCACCCATATGAACCCGCTAGAATTTTATGGAAATAGAATTGATTCGGATCCCATGGAGTTCATTGATGAGGTATACAAGGTTCTCTCAATTATGGGTTTGTCATCGGAGGAGAAGGCGAAGCTGGCGACCTACCAACGTAAAAGCCTTGCCAAGATTTGATATGATCAGTAAGAAGGTGAAAGGGTTCTTGGTGGTCCAATTGGTTGGGAAGCATTCAAGGCTGTGTTCTTGGACTACTTTTTCCCTCTTGAATTAAGGGAAGCCAAAATGAAAGAGTTTATGAACTTTAGGCAAGGGTCGATTAGCATTCGCGAGTACTCACTAAAATTCACACACTCTCCAAATATGCTCCTATGCTGGTATCCAATCCTAGGGCTAGGATGAATATGTTTGTTTCGGGAGTCTCCGGCCTCATCAACAGAGAATGTCAAACTGCCCTACTAATCCAAGACATAGATTTGTCTTAGCTCATGATTTATACAGAGAAAATTGAGGAAAGGAAGATTCGCAAGTTGAGGAAAAACGATCGTAAAAGGCTGAGGTATGATGGTGAGTATCAAGGTCACAAGGATGGTGATGGTATTCGAGGTCATCAAAACCAAAGGTTCCAACAACAAGGGTCTTCGAATGCCTTTAACCAAAGTTATACTAATGATCGATTTCAACATAATAAGGCTCAACAAAGTGGTGGCCATGCTCAAGCTTGGCTAACATGCAAAAAGTGTGGTAAGATTCATGGTGGTGTGTGCTATTGGGAGTTGAAAAGTTGTTTTGCATGTGGCCAACTAGGTCACAGAATTGCCAATTGTCCCAAGGCTCGTAATAAGGGTAAGGGTAATCGCCTGCATGGTAAAGATGTGTAGGCGGAACCAAAGCCCCAAGTTGTGCAACAAGGTGGTGGTTCTCGCAACAATAGGTTCTATGCACTACATGGGAGGCAAGAGGTGGAAGATCAGGCAAATGTTATCACAGGTATGTTTAGATGTTTATGTGTTGTTGGATCCTAGTGCCATGATATGAGGCCAAAAATATATGTTTTTAGTCATTATTTACCTCATATTTAACACTTTTATTTATCCTGTTTTAGCATAAATTTTATGGATCATGCTAAATTGTGTGTTTTACTTATAGGATTAAATTGACGTGAAAATGAAGAGATTTGAAGCTCAAAACAATTAAAAAAGAAAGATTACATAAGAAAATTCAAGCATGCAGCTTAATGGATTAAATTGAATATAATAATATATATTTGTATTCGTTAAAGGCAATTGAAATTGGAATCACTGGAAGCTGCCACTTGGCATCATAATGAGATGAAGTTGTACGCGGTTCAATTTACAAATGCAAGCTGTCCAACTTTCTTTCAGATTTGGATTTCTAATTGATTTTGGACTCAATTATTTTATTTGCGATTTATTCTTACATCTATAAATATTTCATAAAATTAAGTTTTACATAACTTTTGACTTAGAGCGAAATAGGAGTCGCCATGGAACCCGAAGAATTTTGGTTTCATCTTTTCTTCTCGATTAATATTTATTTGTATATTTATCTTTGAATGATTTGTTGTAATTTCTTCATGTCTATGTGGAGTTAAACTTCTTGTTCTAATATTATGGTAGCTAATAAGATGATTGTTTAGTCACTATTAATTTGAAATATTTGTTTATCATATTTGTTGTTCTTATATTGCTTTTATCTATACTTCATAGTATGGCCAACTACGGGGGTAAATTAGTTGTTCATTCTAGATTTGAGAGATGTTGGAATGAATAGAATACAGTAATAAGAAGCTTGTTCGACTAGGAAACTAGATTGATTCGTGTAAGAGAGACCAGTGAAAGCTACATTGTTGTTGTTGGTTCAAAATATAGGAAGATAACGTTAAAACACTTTTATTAATGTGTCTATCCCCGCTCAACAATGTAGTTAGGCAATCAATAAAGGTAGGCTGGCAAAGGCGTGCAACCCTGTTCAGGTGATTTTAACCCTGTGAATTAGTAACTAGATAATCAAATAATTTGATGAAATAGAGGCTAAGCATGAATACTAGCTAAACCATAATCTTAGATTGATTCATTCACTGATTGTGTAAAAAAATTTCTCATCTTGGTTAATTGTTCACTTCTTAAATAAATAATTAGGTTTAGTATAACTTAGTAAATAATTAATCGACAAATCATTTGGATTCGACATCTGGCTTCTAAAAAGAGCCAATATATTACTTGAATTGACCACGTACACTTGCGTTTGCTAGGGAAGCAACAAGTTTTTGGCACCATTGCCGGGGACTTAGAAATTAATTATTTGTCTAGGTTATTTTTTTTCTTTTATATGTTTAAGCGTTTTCTTTTTAGTATTTCATTCTTTTTAATTTATTTATTGTTTTCTCTGCAAATATTTTCAAGAAAAAATAAAATAAATAAATATTCTTTTTAGTACTCTTATTGATATGAATAATTGGGATAAATGGTGGTTGGGTGATGGATATTCTTATCAATATTGTGATGGACCCCACTTGGATATCAAATGTCATACTATTCAAAAGAGCGGATTGTGTGCACCTTTGAATGGAATATTTTCCATATATGTGGTGGTCAAAATGGTCATTGGTATGGTTGCCCGAACTCATATCCCCCTCCCTCAAACCCCATTTATTATTCTTTTATTGTTTGTGATGTGGACATGATAATGAGGTGGAGCAGGCAGAACAAAAAGCTTGTACTAGTGAGCTACTGAGGCATATATTGGAGCTACAGGAGAAGACAATGGAGCAACAAAAAGAAGTGACTGTCCACCTCACAATATAGCTACCCATGTAGCAGAAATTATGCTCAAACCAGAGGTAGATCAATTTGGCTCGGACGATGTTCATGACAAAGAGGCTCATGTGAACACAAAGGTTGACGTGAATGATGTCCAATCACGAATTGTCGATGTTCAAAAGAGTATAAAGGAGGATGTAAAAAATGATATAATTCATGAATTAGGGCGTATTAGGTCTCATTCCTATCATTTTTCTACTTTGTACTTGGATAGTGAGATATTAATCAAGCTATCTGAGCCTATGAAATAGTGTAAGAAAGAGGAGCAATATGTCTATATTCTTGAATTTGTTGAGCAAAAATTAGAAAATTACATTTCTCATAGGGCTAAGAAGTGTAAAATGCGATATCTATTACTTGGTTCCTTTATCTTCATACCACTGGCCCTTGAGCGAAGTAGAAAGATGGATACAAAATTGGGGGTGCAATTCATATCTTCAAAGTGGACAAAGAAATTGGTGCTAACTTAAGTCGTGTCACGACGTTAAATCAGGCGCTTAGTGGGAGGCAACCCAATTTTAGTGTAGCTTTTTACTTTTATTTTTTTAAGTTTTATTTTTATTTTAGTGTTACCTTTTTTTTCTTTTTGTGTGTTTTTATTTTTTTCTTGCAGATTAGGGGAAGTCTGAGTACCCAAAATTTGAAGTAAAGGAGCAATTTAAGCTTAAGTATGGAGTGCGTACGACCTGCGATGGACAGTGAGAGTATGCTTCTAGCTAGGCCTAAAGGACTCAGGGAGTTTTCTTAACCCTTGTTTTAAATTTTAAGTGATGCTTTGAGGTCATATCATCTTTTCAAATGTGGGGTGAGAATTCTTCCATATATTATTCAGGGTGGAGTGCACTCTAGGTTTGTTTAATATTTATTAAAAAACAAAAAAATTTATAAAAAATTGAAAACAAAAAAAAAACAAATGCAAAAGTTGCAAAAAGATTTTTATTTATTTATTTATTTATAATTATTATTTTTATTAGTAGAAGCACACTTAGCCCACACCTTGATTTTTTTCGGTTCTTTTCCGAGGGGGGATCCCTTTGAACCGAGTCTCTTTTATTTTTTATTTTTTATTTTTTATTTTTATATTTGTAGGAAGTAAAATTTTATTTTTATTTTATTTATTGTTTGGAGAGAAAAGAACAAAATCTTTGACTTCTATGATATTTATTATTTAGGTTTAATCTTGAGTAGTACTCTACTGAGAATGCTTGATTAATAATTAAATTGTAGATAATTTGACATTTAGGTTCATGGTTGCGACTCTATATATAGCTTATTTTATTTTATTTTATTGTTATGACCCTATCTCTCTTAGAAGTGGAATGGTCCATCCTGATTGATAACTTGTGTCATGGTGGTGATAATTTGACTATTCCATGTTTTGCATACTAGTCTAAAACTTGCCCTACATTTTATTGAAACGAAATAAAAAGTATTATTTTGTTTAGGAGATGATAATAGACTTTCTTTGATTTGTCTTGTAAAATTTTAGCCCTTTTCAAATATTGTATCACTAGTTAGCCCTTTTGAGCCTATACCTCTTTGTTGGTAGCCATATATTTACCTTGATCTGAATTTTGTTGAATCCCTAGATTTTACACCTTGCTTCCTTAAGAACTGTAGCATACACTTATTATAATTGCCAAATTTGAAGAAAAGGGATGGTTAAGTGGTAAAAAGATGATCAAGAATAGCGACATGGTGATGAAAAAGCCCTCTTTGAAAGAATGTGTCATAAAAAAAAAGAATTATTTGAAAAAAAAAAGAAGTAAAACATTCTTGATGAGATGAGATTGCCAGTGAAATAATTATCAAAGAGAGGGTTGAAAAAAATAAAGAGAAGATAATGGGTGATGAAGTCTAAAAGTGCAAATACTTAAGGAAGTGTAAGTCACTATTACATAGTTTTCCTACCTGTCCCTTAGCCTACATTACAAGCCATCAAAGTCCTATTTGATTCTATTCAAGCATGCCTAATTAGTGGAGATATACATAATGGGCAAACCTATGGGTCTTTGTGTATACATGTGAATTGTTTGTGAGTGTGAGAGTTCTTCTTTAATGCAAGATCCTTAATTTATATTCAATCTTTTGAATTGAGTGTGTGGACTACTTTTTTTTTCTTGTGAGGGCACTTTTTTGATGATAGATGGGTGATATTATTAACTTCTTTGAGAGATTAGGTGAGCAAAACTTAAATTTGATGAGTTATAGTCCTTCCTTGAAGCTGGGAGGTTAAAATTTTGTTATTTATTTGTATATCTTGCATAATAATTGGGAAGTGTACATGATTTCTTTCAGATGGCTTAAATTGTTTGTATCAACTAAAGTGGTGGTCCTATTTGATTTTCTTTTATGAGCTTTAATGGTTGCTCAAGGATGAGCAAAAGTCTAAGTGTGGGGTGATGATGTGAGGCCAAAAATATATATTTTTAGTCATTATTTATCTTATATTTAATATTTTTATTTATTCTTTTTGAGCATAAATTTTATGAATCATGCTAAATTGTGTATTTTACATGTATGATTAAATTGACGTGAAAATACAGAGATTTGGAACTCAAAATAATTAAAGAAGAAAGATTACAGAAGGAAACTAAAGCAGACAGCTTAATGGATTAAATTGAATATAATATATATATATATCTGTGTGTGTGTGTGTGTGTGTGTGTGTGTGTGTGTGTGTGTGTGTGTGTGTGTGTGAAAGACAAATTGAAATTGGAATCCCTGGAGGCTGCCATATGGCATCATAATGGGTTGAAGTTGTACGTGGATCGTTTTACGCAAGCAAGCTGTCCAACTTTCTTTCGGATTTGGATTTCTAATTAGTTTTGGACTCAATTATTTTATTTTGAGTTTATTCTTACATCTATAAATATTTCATAAAATTAGGTTTTACATAACTTTTGACTTAGAGAGAAATAGGAGCTGCCATGAAGGCCGGAGAATTTTGATTTTATCTTTTCTTCTCCATTAATGTTTATTTTATCTTTAAATGATTTGTCGTAATTTCTTCATGTCTATGTGGAATTAAATTTCTTGTTCTAATATTATGATAGCTAATAAGATGATTGTTTAGTCACTATTAATTTGAAATATTTGTTTATCATATTTGTTGTTCTTATATTGCTTTTATCTATACTTTATAGTCTAGCCAACTAGGGGGTAAATTAGTTGTTCATTCTGGATTCGAGAGATGTTGGAATGAATAGAACACAGTAATATAGGGAGCTTGTTCGACCAAGGAACTAGATTGATTCGTGTAAGGGAGACCAGTGACAATTACCCTTACACCTCGCTTGGTTCAAAATACAGGAAGATAACGTTAAAGCACTTTTAGTAGTGTATCTATCCTCACTCAATGATATAGTTAGGAAATCAATAAAGGTAGACCGATAGAGGCGTGCAACCCTATTCACGTAATTTTAACCCTATAAATCAGCAACTAGATAATCAAATAATTTGATGAAATAGAGGCTAAGCATGATTATTAGCTAAACGATAATCTTGGATTGATTAATTCATTGATTGTGTAAAAATATTTCTCATCTTGGTTAATTGTTCATTTCTTAAATAAATAATTAGAGTTAGTATAACTTAGTAAATAGTTAATCGACAAATCCTCTAGGTTCGACATCCGGCTTTTGAAAAGAGCCACTATATTACTTGGGTTGACCACGAACACTTGCGTGTGCTAGGGAAGCAACATGCCAACTTATCCTTTGTGACCCCTTTCCTTGCCAATAGGTTCAATTTAAATCCTGAAATTTTGCATGGCCTTTTTCTTGTGTCTACTCCCGTGGGTGAGTCAATAGTTGCTAAATGAGTCAATAAAAATGTTCCTGTGTCAATTGTCCATAAGACTCTTCTGTGCAATATTATTGAATTGTATATGATAGATTTTGATGTCATCCTTGGTATGGACTGGTTATGCCACCATAGATTGTAGAACCCGTAAATTTAAATTCCAAATTCCTAACGAACCCTTGTTTGAGTTGGAAGGGCAAGTTTATACGGTAAAGGGTAGGTTTATTTCATATATTAAAGCTCATAAGATGATATCTAATGCATGTATCTATCATATTATTAGTGTCCGAGATATGCCTTCTAAGGTTCCCTTTCTTGAGTCAATTTTTATAGTCAATGAGTTCCTCGATATGTTTCCCGAAGATCTTCTTGGTTATCCTCCCAAAAGGAAAATTGATTTTGGCATAGACCTCCTTCCCAATGCTAAATCTATCTCTATTCCACCCTATAGGATGGCACTGGTGGAGTAGAAAGAACTTAAGGATAAGTTGAAAATTTATTAGAGAAAAGATTTACTTGGCCTAGCAAATCTCCATGGGGTGCTCCTGTTCTATCTGTAAGGAAGAAGAGCGGGTCAATCTGAATATGAATTGACTATCATCAACTCAACAAAGTCACCATTAAGAATAAGTACCCAGTTCCAAGCATAGATGATTTATTTAACCAACTATAAGGAGCTAGACATTTTTCTAAGATCGACCTTCTTTCTGGGTATCATCAGTTACAGGTTAGGGAAAGTTATATTCCTAAGACAGCTTTTAGAATAACGTATGGGCACTACGAGTTTTTAGTGATGTCTGTTAGATTGACGAATACGCTGGCTATATTCATGGATCTTATGAATCGGGTTTTCAAACCCTACCTTGATATTTTTGTTGTGGTATTTATTGATGACGTACTAGTCTACTACCGAAGTGAGAAGGAACATGAGGGACATTTGAGAATAGTCCTTCAAACTTTAAGAGATGAGAAATTATACACCAAATTCAGCAAGTGTGAATTTTGGATGAAAGAAGTTTCTTTCCTTGGCCATGTGGTGACTGATAAGGTATTATAGTGGACCCAAGGAAGACTGAGGCGGTGCGATACTGGCTAGACCCTTAACTCCGTCTGACATAAGGATTTTTTTGAGTTTGGCAGGTTACTACCGACAGTTTATAGTAGGGTTTTCTTCAATCACATCCCTTTTGAACAAATTGACCCAGAAAAAGTACAAGTTTGTGTGGTCTGATGAATGTGAGAAGAGTTTCTAGACATTGAAAGATAAGCTGACTTCGGCTCCCATCTTGACTCTTTCATATGGTTTGGATGGTTTTGTGGTACATTGTGATACATCTAGGGTTGGATTGAGTTGTGTGTTGATGCAAAACAGTGAGGTCATAGTTTATGCTTCTAGACAGTTGAAAGTGCATAAGCGTAGTTATCCAATCATGACCTTGAATTCGCAGTGGTAGTGTTTGCTCTAAAAATTTAGTGTCACTATCTCTATGGGGTTCACGTGGATATATTTACCAATCATAAGAGCTTATAGTATGTGTTCACTCAAAGGGACTTGAATCTAAGTGCAACAGAGATGGCATGAACTTCTTAAAGACTATGATATGAGTGTCCACTACCATTCGGGTAAGGCCAATGTGGTGGCCTATGCTTTGAATAGAATAACCATGGGTAGTATGAGTCATATTGAGGATGAAGAGAAAGAGTTGGCAAAGGAAATCCATTAGTTGGCTAGATTAGGTGTTAGGTTGGAATGATGGTGACATATTTGTTCATGATGGGTCTCAATCTTCTTTGATAGTTGATGTGAAGTCAAAGCAAGATCTTGACCCTACTTTGATTGAATTAAAGAAATTAGTTGAATAAAAGAAAGTGGAGGTTTTCTCATAAGGGAGAGATGGTGTCCTTAGATACCAAGGTCGGTTGTGTGTGCCATATATAGATGGATTGAGAACCTTGATCTTACAAGAGGCTCATAATTCATCTTATTCCATTCATCCGTGTTGCACCAAAATGTATTGAGATTTGAAGGAAGTCTATTGGTTGGGTAATATGAAAAAGGACATAGCCAAGTTTGTGGTCAAGTGTCCAAATTGTCAGTAAGTAAAAGTTGAGCATTAAAGGCCTTTTGGGATAGCTCAAGACATTGAAATCCCAACTTGGAAGTGGGAGGAAATCAATATGGACTTCATTGTTGGATTACCTTGGACTCGAAAATAATATGATTCAATTTGGGCGATTGTGGATCGTATGAGCAAATCAGCTCATTTCTTGCCAATTAAGACTTCGTATGGTGCTGAAGATTATGAAAGGTTATATATTTATGAGTCAGTCTGATTATATGGTGTTCTTTTGTCAATAATATCAGATCATGGACCTCAATTCACTTCTCTTTTTTGGAAGGAAATCCAACGAGGTTTGGGTACCAAAGTTAAGCTAAGTACCGCATTTCATCCTCAAACAGATGGTCAAGCTGAAAGGACCATTTAAACATTGGAGGATAAGTTGAGAGCATGTGTCTTGGAATTTAAAGGTAATTGGGATGATCACTTACCTCTTATTGAATTTGCATATAACATCATTTATAATTCTAGCATCGAGATGACTTCATTTGAAGCTCTTTATGGTAGGCGATGTAGATCACCGATTGGCTAGTTTGAGCTAGGTGAAATCGCATTATTAGGCCCGAATTTGGTCTTGGAGGCTATGGAAAAAGTGAGGATGATAAGAGACAGATTGAAAAAGGCTCAAAGGAGACAAAAGTCACATCCGGATATAAGGAGGAGAGATCCTGGATTTGATGTAGGAGATTGGGTGTATCTCAAAGTTTCACCTATGAAGGGTGTTGTTCATTTTAGCAAAAAGGGCAAGTTGAGTCCAAGATTTGTGGGTTCTTACAAATTTTTAAGAAAGGTTGGAAAGGTAGCTTATAAGCTTGAGTTTCCCAATGAGATGGAGTTGGTTCACCCTGTTTTTCATGTATCTATGTTAAGGAAGTGCATTGGTGATGCAAGTTCTATAGTTCCATTGGAAATTGTGAAGGATGGAGAAAATTTGATTTATGAAGAAGTACCGGTACAAATTTTGGATTGACAAGTCAAGATTAAGAAATGAGGATGTGGCATCCGTCAAGGTGCTCTGGAGGAACCAACATATTTAGAGCACTACATGGGAAGCTGAAGCGGACATGATGAAGAAATACCCCATCTTTTCTCAATTAATCAAGCCTAAGGTTTAGGTAATTCTATTCCTCGATTATGAATTCCTCATGTTATACCATTTTCTCACTGTTATAATTATTAAGCAGGCATAATTATTTTGATGTTACTTTATGATATTTATATCAGATTTGCATGAAAGTAAGCTCTATTTTGCATTTTGACATGTTAAGCTCTTAGTCACTATTTCAGTTCTTATTCATTCAAACTACTCTTGTCTCATTCGGGGATGAATGATCCCAAGAGGGAGATATTGTAATGTACCAGGTGTTTTTGAGCCTATACTTGCATGAAAAGATAATGTTCAAGTGAATTCTTATTAAGTAAAATTTGAAATGAAGGTTATCTTAGCGATTAGCTTGGTTTAGTTATGTAAATTATTGAGGTGGTCTTGGAAGGGAGGTTGGTTTATCCTTAGTATAATATTTTGGGGGCAATGTTATGTGAAGTTAGGACTAAAGATGATATTTGGTTTGCATTTGGAATTATTCGAAATGAAGGTATATGCGAAGGTTGCATGATTGACTTGATTGGGAGTACTACTTTTGTCATTGTTGCATGGCTTGCATGGGCAGCCTTTGGCATGCCCTTAGCACGACCTGAGACCATACCATACCATGCCATGGAACCATAAGAAAGGATAATGCTGCCATACCTATGTCCCATGTCCACTCCCTTGTGTTTGACATCTTTCTTCTTTTTAAAAGTGAGTCAAAAAGCCCCTTTGCATACATGATTTCACTCCCTTTTCCCTTTATGTTTTTGACCACTTTTTAGTGATTAAATAACCCTTATAACCCCCCTTCCCCAAAAATCAGTATAAATACCCCCTCTCTACTTAGTCTATACATCACTCTTCAAATAAACCAAATCCCCTAATCTACACTGCTCTCCCAAATCTCTCTCAATACTTGGGCTAATTATTCTTCAAGATCTCCACCATATCTCTTCATCTTCTGAAGGCTAATCAAGCAAAGCATGTGGGTTTGATTCTTGGTTTCCTTTCAACCAAGAAGTCCTCTTTGAAAAACTAAATTTAGAATTATGAATTTTCAATCTTTGATTTATATATAATTGCATACTAATGGATATTGCTTAATATATGGTTATTCATATATTTTATGATTATTTATGAATATTTATCAAGGCTTTACATAATTTAATTCAAGCACTTCAGATTTGCATTATTTAAGCTAACCTATATTTTCAAGTCTTAGATCCACAAATAAGTAATAATGAATTTATTCTAAAATGTTTCTATGATTATTGTAACTTTGTTTGAATATAAAACTTGTAATTGTAAGGTTATTGAACCAGTCTCCAACATGATTTAAGTTGAGTTATGAACTTTGGATATTTGGCTTTCATGGCATAATATGAACTTATGATTTTGGACAAG
>JAOTQR010085536.1:0-12555 GCA_025774065.1 Solanum ossicruentum
TTTTAAAATATTTAATGGTTTCCTAATTATCCGCAAAATTAGGTGGCGACTCAGTTTTCTTTCGAATTTCGAGAATTAATTTTGCTTAAATTAATTAAGTTTAGATCAATTTTTCAGATTTATTTAAAGTCGGTCATTTTTCAGCATAACAATCATACATGTATAGATATTTCCACATAAAATTGTGAAACGTTCTATACAGTCAAATATGAAGAGTTTTGAAAGATTTCTTATCTAAATTGAAAAGGCCTCCTGATAAGGCTTCAATTATATATATAAGGAGCTAAGTTTGGAGTCCTTGTGCTTTGTTCAAGTGATCAAGCAAAACTTGAGAAGAACCTATTAAGGGGTTCAAGGTCTAGGAAAGTTATGCCTAAACTTTGTGTCGAAATCGTAAGTTTCATATTGCATGATCGAGCTTGCAGTATTGACGGCTATTTTGTAGTTGATGATCCGAATAAAATAATTAAAAATGACAAAAGAAATAACATGCGATAATTCTACATGAGCCGAAAGCACTTCAAATCGAACGAATTGCTAAATGACCATAAAAACATGTAATCTCTTACGAGTTTGAAGAATGTTGTCACAAAGATTTCAGTATGTTTTAATTTGAATAACTTCAACATATTTCCATGCTCATTTCTTATGAAGTTTCAAATGCTACACATGAGATCAACTACAAGGGAAAAGAATGTTTGCTTCACATACGTGTACTCCAAGGCTTGTTTCTATAGGTTCGACAAGTCAAGTACCCCGATAAGCCTCGAAGCAGGGGGCATTTATAGGCAATGCAGTTTTATTGACAAATTTATATTAAATATGGATTAAATCTTAAATTTATTATACATTGACCAAGTCAAATTATTGATTATGAGGTTATTGGATCGACATTTAAGTTAAAATAATATGATCTAAACAAAGTCCAAATTACATTTAGGCCAATTCATTAAGTTGATAAGATGAGCCCAACTCATACTCTTCAAATCTAAGGTCTAGATCTCTGAAAATATTTAGAGATAAAAATAACCCTAAAATCTAGCTCACACCTACATAAAGGAGTCTTCATAAGACCAAAAGGGGACACAGAAATACATAGAGAATCCTTGTTTTTCAGTGATGATCTGCTACTCTTCTGCGTATAAAAAATCTTCATCTCCAGGTGCTAAGATGCAAGTATTTCATCGATTCAAGAACAAGATAAAGTCTTGAGTTAAAGATCGTAAAGAGAAGAATCAGAGGATTACATCTTTTTCATTAGATTTTATAAAGGTTGTAACCTTCGCACAAATTCTTGAAATATAAATACCATTATTTGTCAATATTTTCCTTTCTTGATTGCTACTTTTTAGTAACGAAACTTAGTCACTTACAAATTGGCATACCCAGTGGGACGATTGTTACCTCTCATCTCTTCTCTTAAAAAGAAATCAAAGTTCAAGAACTCTGAGATGTCTTCCGAAAAGGTCAACTCAAAATTCGTATCCGCAAAACTCATTGGATCTAAATTCTCTATTGTTGTAGAGAATGTCCTCGATGTTTTTGCGGGAAGCATGGGACTCATCACAAAGAATCAAGCCAAATTACTAGGACAACAAGCCTTACAAGTGCAATCCGAATCTGCTTCTATCTTTAGTTCATCTCCAAAATTGTGGAGTCTCCCACAAAAGTCGCAAAAGAAGGCAATGACTAGTGGCAGAACCAAGAGTTTTATCAAGGGGGTTCAACATATAAAGTAGCAAATCAAAAAAGGAGAAAATGGATTGGAGAAGGAAAAAAAATTAACCTTAACATACTAAATTTAACTTGTCTTGTTATGTCGCGTTTAACATTTTTTCCTATTTTTACCTTGCTCCATTCAGTCTTTGTCACGCCCTGGGAGGGTACCCTAGACGTGACTGATACTCAGAGACTATTACTAGTCCCCAAGTGAATCACCTGGCCTCATTATATTCGTTTAATCAATTGGTTAGCGGAAGACATCAGATAAATGACAAATAACTATCACTGGACTATTCTACCTCATCACATCAATATCAGAAATAAAGTCCATAAACCATAAGACTAATCATTAACATCCATCACATAAAACAGAATTAAAGATACTCAATGAAAAAGGAAAGGGGAAAAGAACATTGACATCTACCCATCATCTCTCTACGTCTATGAAGCCTCTATGTCTATGATCTAGGAAGGTACCATGACAGACCATGACTACCACAACTCAAGAAATAACTTAAACATATGAAAGAAAGAAATATCCTCCGAATGCAGGGGAGGACTTACCATGCTCTGGAATCAGGTAACTCTGAACCTCAATGATGCGTCTGTTGAAGTCCTCTGTCTGCTGAATTTGCATCATGAAACGATGCAACGCCAAATGACGGTAGTATGTGAAATGTACTATATGTAAAATGGGCTAAAAGTAAATAGTATAGACAAGATAATATGAAATAACATCAGCTCATCAGTCACTCAATCTCACTTAGAATAAGTAGTAGGACAATATCGCATCAACATCAATCCAGACTCATATTATCATATCAACATCAGAGTACTATCAATATTGAACCTATCTGGGAGTTTCTCTAATCGACAACTATCAGCTATGAGCCGGTGATGATAAAATGACGAGATGTCGTTGTCATATCCTTCCAATACCTTGTCAGGGTAGAGGAAGAGTCTATCGGTGGATCCATAAATCTGTCAAGTCCTCTTTTGGGACTGAGGAAACATCAGCTCTCACGGTCCAATCCTCTCATACGCTGGCCATGTAGTTAATGAGTGCAAGTGGGACTCTTACCCATTTCAATGCTCAATACTCCTCCCATGACTCGGCATGCTCATAAGTCTCAACATCAGAACATCTGTAAATCAGTCTCTCTCTCAGACAAGGACATCAACTCATCTTGTCATCTATCAACCCAAAGAATTAGCAACTTTTGTTAAAATTCAAGTTCAACCTCTTAAAGACTCTAAGGGTCTCACTCTTAGTCAATTCCATCAACATCATAATCAAGGCTTACTCAATTCAATACCTGGACCACAACAACCAAGCACATTTACGTCATCAAGGCTCTAGACATTAAACCTTAGGTTCATTCTTTGAAGTCTTTAATAAGGAGATCATGTAGGGTTTGTAAAATTAATTCAAGTAATGATGATCATCAATTTAAGAAAATATATGCAATATAAAAATAGTTCTCAGTAAAATGGTCAAGAATTTTATAGACAAAACTCATCACCTTCAACTAGCAACCTACTACACTCAATGGGGCATATTGGAGAATAATCTCATATTTTGGGTAGCCTTTACATACCTGGAATGAAGATTATCTTAATCTTCTTCAAGAACTTGACCAACACTTCGCAATCCCCTAAACTTTCTTGTCTCCTCTCTCAAGATTTCTTCACATAGGAATTAGGGAAAATGGGTTTTGAAACCCTTAATACAACAACAAACAACAGTAACATACCTAGTAAAATCCCACAAGTAGGGTTTGGGGAGGGTTGAATGTACGCAGACTTTACAACTACCTCCTAGAAGTAGAAATGTTTTTTCTTGGGAACCCTCATCTAAAAAATCCATAAGTAGAATAAACTAGATATGACAAAAAAGAAAGGAAATGAAAGGGAACAGGAAGAACGACTAACGAAAAACATATGACAGTATGTAAATGCGACAGAAATAACACATATATGATAGATAAAGACAACACATGATATAAAACATGACTATTCTCACTACCCTACTATACCCCAAGGCCAAACACTACTTAACCCTACCAACCAATTAGCCTATTACTTTAATTCGCGATCTCCACTCCTTTCTATCTAGGGTCATGTCCTCGGTGAGATCAAGTTTCGCCATATCTTTTCTAATCACCTCCCCCCAATACTTCTTCGATCTACCTTTACCCCTCCATGTAACTCCCAAAACCAACCTCTCACACCTCCTAACAAGTGCATTGATACTCCTTCTCTACACATGTCTAACCTATCGCAATCTTGCTTCCCTCATCTTATCAGCCATAGGAGTCACCTCCAACTTCTCCCGAATAGTCTCATTCCTAATCTTATCATTCCTGGTGTGACCACACATCCATCTCAATATCCTCATCTCTGTGATATACATCTTTTGAACATGTACATTTTTTAAAACCCTTAATACGAATAAAATAATCCTTAAATACATTTCTGAGACTTAGGATAGGATGGGGAAAGACCAAAAGACCTTTCCCATAATTAAAAGAAAATTTTCATGAATTTTACACTGGTCCGCGACGTACCAGGGGCGCAGGACCACTGTATTTTTCCCAAAGTTTCCTCCGAACGAATTTTAATCTTCCTATCAAAAATTTTTAAAAAACATAAGTGTCAGTCGACGTTCTGTTCACGTCATGCCAGGGGTGTGAACCGATACTATTTTTGAATTAATTAGCGAAATTTTTTTTTGACTCGATTGATCTAAAATTGGGCCGAGACCATTTTTCCTCTCAATTTTTTATGCTAATCACAAATCCGATCTCGAATTTCTCATCCGAGTTTGGGAAGATGCGTTATGCGTACGATTTCACTCTAGGAATATTTCGGTAATTTTGCGGGTTCTTACATTATCTCCTCTAGGAATATTTTGGTAATCTACTCTAGGAATATTTCGGTAATTTTGCGGGTTCTTGGAATCATTCGTCCTCGAATGATGAGCAAGGGTAGAATGAAGGCTCGAGTAGATTCAAAGCTCATCTTACCCCTCACTCGAGAACTCTCGAATTCTCAACTATCCATCACGTTCTCTATCTCTATATTAGACTGAAGAATAGAATCAACACATCTATTCGAGAATGGAAACTTCAATTACATTAAGGATTAGGACATTACCTTCAACATCATCGTCATTTGGCATGAATAGGTGAGGGTATTTGCTCTTCATGGCTTCCTCAACTTCCCACGTAGCCTCCTTAATGAATTGGTTCCTCCGTAAAACTTTGACGGAGGCTATCTCTTCATTCCTCAGCTTAGGAACTTGTCTATGAAGGGTTTAGATTGGAATATCTTCATAGGATAGGCTATCTTTTACCCCCTTGTTCTTGATAGGGATCACCAACGTCAGATCTTCCAAGCATTTCTTCAACATTGAAACGTGGAATACCGAATGGATCCCATCTAACTCGAATGACAATTCCAACTTATAGGCGACCTTCCCCATCCTCCTCATAATTTGGTAGGGTCTGGTATAGCATGGACTCAACTTCCTCTTCTTACCGAACCTCATGACACCCTTCATGGATGACACTTTCAAGTACACCCAATCACCTGCCTCAAATCCTGAGTCCCTTCTCCTCACATCAGTATGGGATTTTTGGCAACTTTGTATGGTTTTCAACCTTTCTCTAATAACCTTCACCTTCTCCATGGACTGGTGGATAATATTAGGTCCAATCAATGCGGCTTCACCAACCTCAAACCTCCTAATCGGTGACCTACACCTCCTCCTATACAAAGCTTCATAAGGGGCTATTTAGATACTTATATGATAACTATTATTGTAGGCAAATTCAAGCAATGGCATCGGTCATACCAATTTCCCTTAAAGTCGAGAACGCAAGCCCTTAACATATCCTGCAAAGTTTGAATGGTGCGCTTCGCCTGTCCATCTGTCTGAGGATGGAAGGTTGTGCTCAGATTCACCTTCATACCCAATCCCTTCTAAAAAGATCTCCAAAATTAGGAGGTAAATTATGTTCCCTTGTCCAAAATGATAGACAAGGGAACTCCATAAAACCTTACAATCTCACAAATGTATATTCGGGCATACTCCTCAGCTGTGTTAGTGGTCTTAACTGCCAAGAAGTGGGCTGATTTATTCACCTTATCCACGATCACCCATGTTGAGTCATGTTGCTTTCGGGACCTTGGTAAACCGGTAATGAAGTCTATGTTGATCATCTCCCACTTCTACTCTGGAATTTCAAAGTTCTAAGACAACCTACAAGGCCTTTGATGCTCAACCTTGACTTGTTGACAATTGGGACATTAGAGACAAATTCAATAATGTCTTTCTTCATTCCATTCCACCAGTAGATTTCTCTCAAGTCGTGGTTGATCTTAAGTGTATTTATACGCCTAATTAGCCAAAAATACCCATAAATAAAGATGAGTTAGAGGGTAAATCCATAGATTGTATGTGTTTTAGTTTATTTTTCTCTTATTTTGCTAACACAAGGCCAAATGTGCCTTTTGGTTGTGTTTTTGCAGGATTTTTCTCTAATTTGGAAAGTCCGGAGTGACACCTGAATTTGAAGGAAGAACACAGCCTGGGATTCAAAAGATAGAAGTCAGTGGAAGCAGTAAAATATCAAAGTTAGCAGGCAGACTTGGGAGGAAGTTGTGGAAGCTAAAAAATGCAGTAAAAGGCGTGAAGCTGAAAAATGTACCAAGTCCACGTCGTGGACTTGTACAAAAGATGTGCAAAAGTGTCCAGTCAGCAAAATAAGCGAAAACCCAGTATACACAAGGGGTCTGCACTGCGGACTTGAGGACAAGAAGTTGAAAAGTCGAGTTACAGGATTTTTAATTGTACTCTATCATAGACTTTAGGTTTTCATACTATTTTTACGCAAGAACTAAAGTAGAGACGATGGAGAACCTTTTTCTAAGGGTATTGTGGTTAGTTTAATCTTGATTCCTTGGTCTTTCATATTTTTTATATCATTCATGGTGTATGTAATGACTATGAGTGGTTAAATCCCTGTATTCTGGGGTTGTAGCTACAGACGATGTTTAGTTCTTAATTTTTGACATCTATGAATGAGTTCTTTTGGTTATTCCTATATTACTTTTATCTATACTTCATAGCCTAATCAATTAGGGAGTAATTTAGTTGTTCACTCTAAATTCGAGAGATGTTGGAGTGGATAGAAGCAGAAGTATAGGGAGTTTGTTAGACTAGGAAAGTAGGTTGATTCGTGTAACGGAGACCTGTGACAACTATCCTTATACGTAGCTCAGTTCACTATATGAGAAGATAATATTAATGCATTTTTATTGGTATGTCTATCCCGGCTCAACGATGTAGTTACATAGTCAATAACGGTAGGCTGGTAGGCGTGGAGCCTTGTTCAGGTAATTTAAACCTCATGAATCAGTAATCAAGAACCCAAACATAGATCAGTATTAATAAGACTAAACAGAGTCATTAAGGCTACAATCCTGGAATTGCTTGTTAAAATATATTTACAGTAAAAACCAGATTAGTTTAGAAACAATTTATTCTTTGCATTTATTTACTTATTCTTCACATCTGTTTACTAAAAGTACCTCAAACGTGATAACTGAGATTGTTCACGGATTTTATTTAAATCCCTTGGGTTCGACAACCCGACTCCTTAATCAGGGCCATTATATTACTTGTGAGTCTACGTACACTTGCGTGTGTTGGGGAGCAACAAATTTTTAGCACCATTGCTGGGGATTTGAGGCAAATTGGTTGATTATCTGAGTTATTTTGTTTTGTGGTGTTCACTACATTTGATCTTAGTGGTGTTGTTGTACAAGTAATAGATCAATAAGTTGGAACATCAGGATTCCTATTTTCGTCAATCAAAGAGGAGAGCATGGGTTTTGTTCCAAATACCACCAATTGAACTCATCGAGCAGGAGGATCAAAAGGATAATAAGGAGAAAGTTAACCTTATTGGAGAGGACATGGCGGATAATAATGCACCTAAACTGCCAGCACCCGTAGCTGCACCACCGGCATCGAGGCTAGTGAGGGATGTGGCAATCCCGAGAACTACTAATATTATAAGTTGCTTTGTCAAACCTAAGCCCGGTGGTCAGTGGGAGTTGGAACAGAATATGGTCCAGCTATTACACTCTACTGGAAAGTTTGACGGGCTACCACATGAAGATCAATAAGTCCATCTTCAGAATTTTCTAGAGATTGCTGACACCTTTATTCCTATGGGGGTGAACCGTGACTATGTCAGGATGACCCTGTTCCCCCCTTCTAACTGCTGGGGAAGCCCATAGGTGGCTACAAATTGGGCCATCAAACTCCATCACATCCTGGGATGATTTGGCCCATAAGTTCCTCACTCGATTCTTCTCATTTGGCAAGATAGCCAAACTTAGGAGTGAGATTTTAAGCTTCAAGCAGAGGACCAGACAAAATTTGTATCAAGCTTGGGACAGGTTTAAAACTCTCTTAATCAATTTTCCACACCATTGTCAAGCTAACAAGGTACTGGTCCATACCTTTATTGAAGGATATAACCTAATACCAAGATTCTCCTTGATTCAACTACAAGAGGACAGACATTGGAGAAGACATACGATGAATTGTATGCTCTTCTCAAAAGGATTTCTCAAGGAACCCAGAACGGAATGGAGGATCCAGCAGATTGGCAATCTAAAAGTAGGCCAATGTGTTAGAAATTGATGCTATAACAGCCCTACAGGCTCAAATGTCGGCCATGCCGAACATGATGACCACGAACTTTAACAACCTGGCTTTGGGTCTACAACAACAAGCACCAGTAGTTGTGGGTCAGCAACCAGCACCAATCAATATGGTATAACAACAATAAAATGGTTGGTATGATGTTTGTGGGGGAGGTAACCATACTGCTGAATTCTACGGAGTTAATCCAGAAGCAATAAAGTTTGTGGGTAATGCTAATAGAGGTGGTTATCAAGGGTTCAGGAACATATATAGTCCAAATTAGAGGAACTACCAGAATTTCTCATGGGGGGTAGGGGAATCAGAAGAATCATGGGCCACCTCAGCAGAGACCACAGGGTGGTAATGCTTATCAAAATTAGCCAGTGCAGTAGCCTGCAAGACAAGCCAATCTAAACACTATGACTGATAGCAAGGTGCTGAGGCAAATTCTAGCAAACCAGAATATATAGGAAGAGGAGATTAAAAGGAATAAGCAGGACCTATAAAATTTAAGCAGTTGGGATAGTTGGCCAGCTCAATACAGTCCAAGCCTCAAGGGGGCCTCCCAGGTAACACTGATCCCAACCTGAAGCAAGGTAATGCAGTCAGCACCAGAAGTGGAAGGCCCTTGACTGAGTTGGTCCCAAAGAAGAAGAATGGGGTTGACTAAAACACCGCACAGAACATTGAGGCTGGCAGTCCCAACCTAAACACTAATGAGGCAACTCCATAGCCAAAACCTCCTCCCCTATTTCCACAGAAGTTTAAAAAAGAAGAAAGAGGATGATTACTTCTAGAAAGTCATGGGGATGCTAAAACATGTACAAATTAACTTACTTTTAATTGATGTTTTGTGAGGAATCCCAAAGTATGCCAAGTATGTCATGGACATTGTTGCCAACAGACCAAATTGGATGAATATGAGATTGTGGCATTTACGGAGGCCTATAGCTCCAAGATTCTCAATAGATCACTCTTTCCTGCTAAGTTAAAGGATCTCGGGAGTTCTACTTTGTAAGTAACCATTGGGAGTTGCCTGACTGCAAGACGCCTGTGTGATCTGGGAGCAAGCATAAACCTTATGCCCAACTCTTTGTTCTTGAAGTTGGGGCTTGGAAGGCCGAAGCCCACCACCATCATGTTACAACTGGCAGATCGGTCTGTGGAGAGGCCAGATGGTGTTATTGAGAATCTCTTAGTCCAAGTGGGATCTCTCATATTCCCCGTGGACTTTGTCATCCTAGATTTTGAACCGGACCCTGAGGTCCCATTTATCCTTGGGCACCCATTCCTAGATACACGAGGGGTGTTAATTGATATTGTAGCAGAAGGCTCACTATGAGAGCCCATGAAAAGATGGAAGTATTTGAGGTCTACAAAGCTATGAAGCTACCAGCTGTGTATGAAGATCTAACAGCCATCATAGTGATAGACACTGCAGTTGCTGCAAGCCAAGTTGAGATCATAGACCCACTAGCCAGGGTGTTGCTAAATCAAAGGGCTAGTGGATGATGCTGAGGCCAGAGAAATTGAGAGTGTGTTGAACACTCACAATGTAAGTGTGCTGAAGAAAATGGCTGAGCCATTAAACAGGGGGTTGGGACCACCACCCAGACCCTTAGTTGAAAAAGCTCTTCAACTGGAGTTAAAGTCGTTTACCATCACATTTCATGGCTTGGTGAAAATAGTACCTTACCTGTAATCTTGTTTGCTTCATTGACTGCAGCCCAGGTAGATGCTGCTGTGGCGGTCCTAAAGACAAGGAAGAGAGCAATGGGTTGGTAGATGGCAGACATCCATGACATCAACCCAGCCTTGTGTATGCACAAAATCTTCATGGAAGAGGGTCACAAGCAGTGGCTCAATTGCAGAGAAGATTAAAACCGATCATGAAGAAGGTAGTAACGAAAGAAGTAATCAAGTGGTTAGATGCAGGGATCATCTTCCCCATCTCAGACAACAAATGGGTAAGCCCTGTATAATGTATCCCCAAGAAAAAAGGGATGATGGTTGTCACCAACAAGAAAAATGAGTTGATTCTAACAAGAACGGTGATGGGTGGCATATCTGCATGAATTTCAGAAAGTTGAATGATGCCACCAGGAAAGACCACTGTTCCATGCCTTTTATTGATAAGATGTTGGACAGACTAGCAGAGCAAGAGTACTATTGCTTCTTTGATGGGTACTTGGGATATAATCAAATAACCATTGCACCCGAGGATCAGGAAAAGACGACCTTCACATGTTCATATGGGACTTATGCTTTCAAAAGCATGCCCTTTGGTTTGTGCAATGCACTCGCCACTTTCAAAGGTGCATGATGGCCATCTTCCATGACATGGTGGAGAACTTCTTGTAGGTGTTCATGGATGACTTCTCTGTCTTCAGTGAATGTTTTGAGAGGTGTCTGCAAAATGTAGACAGAGTACTAGCAAGGTGTAAGGAGACTAATCTGGTTATTAACTGGGAGAAATGTCACTTCCTGCTTAAGGAGGGGATACTCCGAGGCAATAAGGTATCCAACCGAGGGTTAGAGGTTGACAGAGCAAAGATAGAAGTGACTGGTAAGTTGCCGCCACTGGTATCAGTCAAAGGAGTCCGGAGTTTCCGGAACATATAGGGTTCTACCGCAGATTCATTAGGGACTTCTCCAAGATTGTGAAGTCGGTGTACGCCCTGTTGGAGAAAGAGTTACCCTTTTACTGTGATGATTCTTGTTTGAAGGTGTTTGAATTGCTGAAAAAGAAGTTGGTAGAGGCCCCTATCTTGATAGTACTAGACTTGGAGCTCCATTTGAGCTCATGTGTGATGCTAGTGATAAGCAGCGGGTTGCAGTGCTGGGGAAGCATAGAAACAAAGTATTCCACTCAATATACTATGCGAGAAAGAATCTGGCTACAATACAAAGCAATTACATTGTTACTGAGAAGGAGATGCTGGCACTGGTGTATGTGTTTGGTGGGAATCAAAGTTGTGGTATTCACAGACCACGTGGCCATGAAATACTTGAACAACAAAAAGGATGCAAAGCTACAACTGAACAGATGGATCCTATTACTCCAAGAGTTTGATATTTAGATTAAGGATCAGAAGGTGAGCGAGAATCAGATTGTTGATCATCTATCCCGGTTAGAAAATGATGCTCACATAGGTGAGCAATTCCACATTAAAGAAGTGTTCCCTGATGAGCAGCTGCTAGCAATTGAGGTGGAATAACTATCATGGTATCAAAATATAGTGAACTACTAGGTGAGTGGTGTATTCCCTCCTGATGCTACATATTAGCAAAGAAAGAAGCTGGCTTTACGATGCAAAGGCTTATATCTGGGATGAGTCATATCTCTTCAAGCAAAGGGCAGACAGGATGGTAAGACAATATATTCCTGAGGCAGAGATGAAAAAGATCCTAGAGATATGTCATTCCTCTTCATATAGTTATCATCATGGTGGTGAATGGACATCACACAAAGTGCTGTAATCGGGTTTCTTTTGGCCTACTCTATTCAAAGATGCTATTCAATTTTCGAGGGCTTGTGATGCTTGCCAGAAGACTGGCAGCATATCTCAGAGGCATGAGATGCCCCTAAGTAGCATTTTAGAGGAGGAGATCTTTGATGTTTGGGGCATAGACTTCATGGGGCCATTCCCATCATCATTCGGATGTCACTATATCTCGGTAGCTGTTGACTATGTTTCTAAATGGGTAGAAGTAGCAGTCCTTCCAACGAATGATGCTAAGGTGGTGAGAAAGTTTCTAAGGAAGAACATCTTCACTCGGTTTGGTACTCCAAGAGCTATCATTAGTGATGGAGGCACACATTTCCTTAACCAAATAGTAAAGAATCTTCTCGTGAAGTATGGGATAACACATAAAGTGGCTACATCTTACCACCCGCAAATGAGTGGACAAGTTGAGGTGTCAAACTGGGAGGTCAAGCAGATATTGGAAAATACAGTGAATGCCACCCGAAAATATTAGGCGATTAAGCTTGATGAAGCTCTGTGGGCGTACCGAATAATGCACAAGACCCTGATATGCATATCCCCTCACTGGTTGGTGTATGGTAAGGCTTCTTACTTGCTAGTTGAGCTCGAGCACCAAGCATACTG
>JAOTQR010085536.1:12655-22951 GCA_025774065.1 Solanum ossicruentum
ATATGCATATCCCCTCACTGGTTGGTGTATGGTAAGGCTTCTTACTTGCTAGTTGAGCTCGAGCACCAAGCATACTGCGAAATGAAGAGGCTACATCCTGAACTAGAGCTCGTTGGTAGGAAGTGATTGGAGCAAGTGGAGGAGTTGGACGAGTTTTGGCTCCAAGCCTATGAAAATGCCAATCTCTATAAGGAGCGAACTTAGAAATAGCACGACTAGCACATTATCAAGCGGAACTTTGAGGCGAGACAATGGGTATTGCACTTTAACACTCATTTAAAGTTGTTTCTAGGGAATTTGAGACCCAAATAGAGTGGACCATATATGGTGGTAGCGGTCACACCTCATGGAGCGATAAAACTGAAAGATGTGACCTCAAATCAAACCTTTTTGGTAAACAATCAACATGTCAACACTAATACGGTGAGGGCAGAACATAAATTAAAAAGGCCATTGAGTTGGACAATGATGAATGAGCTTATGGTGTGTCATGCCGTGACGGTAAATCAGGCGTTGTATGGGAGATTTTTTGTCCTCATTTTCCGATGATCCATTGGTTTTGTATTTTTTTGGTCTAATCCATTTGTTTTATTATTTAGAAGCCTATTCAGGTATTCGAGGGATTTTACAAGGCTCGGAGCAAAAAAATAAATTTTACGAAGCTTCAGACAGTGAGCATTTGTGACAGCACCGTGACGCAGATGCATCACGGATGCACACTATTTTTACATGCAGAAAATAATTTTTAGTAGTCAAAATCTGCATTTTCTCTGCGATGCGGAGGGAACATAGATATGTGTTAATTATTCCGTGTACTGACGTGGCCCCACCCCTTTAAATACCCCCAGTCATTTTTTCCCATTTTTACGCAGACCCCCGACCCTAAACCCTTCTCTTTCAATTTTGTCTCATTTTTCTTCCCTCTTTCACCCAATTTTCAAACATATCTATGTCGCATATCAATTATTTCAAGATTTTCACTGCATAAAGTCCATTCCCCACATAAGGTAAGTTTTCTCCATTTCAATTTTGCTTGATTTTAATTCTTCGAAAGATGATATCCTCCATGGTTTTAGGTAAATCTTAAGTGGGTTGAGCTGTTTAGTGTTTGTTATTAGTTAATACTTGTTGGGAGTGACTAATTTTGGTTTAACCTATTCATATGAGTGTGTATTGTGCTTGATTGTTGAGGGTACAAACCCTTGGTCTAAATTCTACAAGAATTTGGAAAAATTGGGGTATTGTGTGTTCTTAGCCTTGCATTAGGCTGGAAGCATTGTTTCTATGTTAAATTTTCCCGAAGTTGAAATACATTGATTTGAGAGATTGAATGGCTTGAACTGTCTATTGTTCTTATAGGGTTGAATAAACGAATGACGAAATTGGCGTTTGAAAGTGTTGGGTGGCTTGTGTTACCTTGAAATGGGGGTTTGTGTTATTGAATTGTGGTTCTATGGCCCGTATGACTTTGGAAAGTTTGAGTACCTTACCATACGGGCTTGAATCTAAGTGTGAGATTGTGGGCCATGTTAGTTGTGTATTGATTGTGTATTTGTTTGTGTTTCAAGTATCATGTCTTCTCGTCCATGTCGATTCGGCCAATCCAGTAGAGCAGGGGCTTCCAACACTCGGAAAAGGGCCCGGGACATACGACAAATGCCCTACGCGCCGGAACGAAGGGTTTGGGGTCAAAGTTGTCAACAAGGAAGGGAAGTGGTGGTATCAACCCCATGATGAGACCAAGTACTGCCCAGAAATCCCCATCGATGTTGACTCATTGCGGGACGAGTATCCCCAAATTCTGAACAGGTGCACGGAGGTATGGCTGGTTTTCTTTTTCCAAGAACCTCGGCCCTACAATCTTGGTCTCATTCAGGAGTTCTATGCTAATATGAGCAATGAGCCACGAACCCAATCAGTCATCGTCCGAGGAATGAAGACAAACATTCCTCTACTTCTTATTAATAAGGTCCTTGACACTCCTGAAATGGTCTTAGCTGGTGTATTCTTGGAGCAATACCTTTGCCCACCTTACTAGGCCATCCGCCACACTCTTGCCAAGCTGAACTCCACAATTATGTGGGTCTGATAAGCTAAAAAAGTCTATCATCTCTCCTTCCTTTTTGCTCACATGTCAAAGGAGGCGCGGGTCTAGGTCAAACTTGTGACCCGGTCGTTCCTTTCGGGAGAACACTTACTAATGTCACAAGAGAGCCCTCCGTGATGAGCTGATCATTATGGCCTGCATGTACGGGTTCGAGATGCCGAGGCACCGGACTAGCGACCGCCCTTCTACACCAGAAGAGCTCTGGGATGTCGAGGTTTTCTACCCACTTAATGCCTATGCTAAAACAGTGTTGGGCATTAGATCGAGGTTTATAGAGCCCGTGGAGGATGATGTACCCACAAATCCTGATGAGGCGCATGATGAGTCAGACTCAGAGTAGGATGAGATAGCGAATAAGCCACCGGCCTATGTTGGGGGTGAGCCTATTCGTCTAGGGCCCGATGAGTGAGCACCATGATTCCCACTTCACAGGTTTCGCATGGTTAGCACTGAGGGCAGTGCTAAATTTATGTGCAGGTTGGGGATAATTTTGGTGATTATACTTCAATTCATAATAGTTGGCATGTGTTAAGACTCTTTTTATTTCCTAGTTTTGTTTATCTTATGTTTATGATGGACATCTGCTTTTATGTTTATGTTGGACATCTTTTCTGTTATTTCAGGTCTATAACTATTAACTATTTTGTGCATGGATACTTGAATATTAATATTCCATAGATGCAATAATGTAGTAGAGTCACTTGTATGTTGCAAATAGGAGTAGTAGTCATAGTCGAATGATGGGGGCCCTATGATAGATGGATGACGACCGCCCTAAGGGCATTTGTCAATCGAGTCTCATGTAGAGTGTGGTAGTTGTACAAACGAGCATCAGCCGTGAGTATATGAACCTAGTTTAGTATGCAGATGCTTGATCCTTGTAAGTCACAATTGTATTTATGCTTTATATTGAATTCATATGAATACCATAATAGTAACTCTAGTACTAACCTGGTGATGAAAGTGTGCCAAGAGTGAGTGAGCAAATTGTAAATCTCTGTTGCGATAGGTTCTACCGGTATGTAGATTGGACTTAGTAGGAGTTGGAATTAGAGAAGAGGATCTAGGCATTATTTTGGTAGCACAATATTATAACACTTTTAGATCCACATAATAAAGATATCCTTTAGTTAACCCTTTTGAGCCTTAGCCTATTCTTTAATTAGCCACATTTCAAGACGATCCCTTTTATTTGGTCAATTTTCTGTGTTTGATCCTAATTCCCTAGCGCTTTAGCACGATGACACAGAGGAGAGGAAACTTGAATAGAAACCCGAAGGCTAAGCAATAGTAGAGTTGACAAAAGAAAAAAATATTTTCAGCCAACCATTGCTGATCTACGATGCCTCCGCGTCGTAGAGCAGACACGGATGCACACTGGTTTGGTACATGAAAAAAATATTTTGTTTTTTTAGATATAGTTTGTCTTCCCATTTGTCTTTTATTATTTTATTGTGATTGTATTGTGAATAATATGGGGTATCTTAAGCCTTATACAGTAAAGAGATAACAAAGGGTGTTAAGTAATGGAGGATTAAAAGTGATGAAATGAAGGAAGTGGAGTGTAAGCTATGAGCGTTTGGGCTTGTCAGCCATATCCATAAAAGTATCCCACCAGCCCACACCCTACATTACAACCAAATAAAGACCTACGTGATTCTTTAAGGAAAATCCCAGCTATGTCTAAGTTTTACATGATGGGCAAGCCTACTGAATCTGGGAGCAACATAAGACATCTTTTTTGAGAGAGAGTTTTTGTGTACCCATCTTTAATCTTCTATTTCGATTATTAGTGGTGTGCATGGGTAATTCTTCTTAGTGAGGGCACATGATTATCAAAGGTCAGTAACTAGACGAGCTGTTAAATATTCTGCATGAGTTCGCATGTATACATGAGTGCTAGGAGCGAGTGCATTCTTCTAAGGGTACTGAGAATTGTTCACTATGGTTCAAAGAGTTCGGTCATATGATGTTTGTTGTACATATTCCCGTAGGGAGTCCCATGCATGTGTATTGATTTGCCCGAGGACGGACAAAGCTCTAAGTGTGGGGTGGTGATCTTAGGCGTATTTATAAGCCTAATTAGTAAAAAATAACCATAAATAGAGAAGAGTTAGAAGGTAAATCTATAGAGTCTAGGTGTTTTAGTTTATTTTTCTCTTATTTTGCTAACACAGGGCCAAGTGCTCCATTTAGTTATATTTTTGTAAGATTTTTCTCTAATTGGGAATGTCCAAAGTTACACCTGGATTTGAAGGCAGAACACAGCCCGAGATTCAAAAGATGGAAGTCAATAGAAGCAGCAAAAAGATCAAAGTCTGTGTCGCAGACTTGGGAAGAAGTTGTAGAAGCTGAAAAATATGCCAAGTCTGCATCGCGGACTTGTTCAAAATATGTACAAAAGTGTCTATCAGCAAAATAAGTGAAAATCTGGAGTATACAAGGGGTCTGTGTGGTGGACCTAAGGACAAGAAGCTAAAAAATTGAGTTACAGGATTTTTAATTATATTCTATCATAGACTTTAGGTTTTCATACTGTTTTTATGCAAGAACTGAAGTAGAGACGACGGAGAATTTCTTTTATAAAGGTATTGCGATTAGTTTAATCTTGATTCCTTGGTCCTTAATGTTTTATTGATCATTCATGGTGTATGTAATGACTATGAGTGGCTAAGTCTCCATATTCTGGGGCTATAGCCATAGATGATGTTTAGTTCTTAATTTGTGACATCTATGAATGGGTCCTTTCAATTATTCCTGTATTACTTTATCTATACTTCATAGCCTGATTAACTAGGGAGTAAATAGTTATTCACTCTAAATTCGAGAGATGTTGGAGTGGATAGAATGCAGTAGTATAGGGAGCTTATTCGACTAGGAAACTAGGTTGCTTCGTGCAAGGGAGACCTGTGACAAGTACTCTTACATCTAGCTTGGTTCACTATACGGGAAGATAACATTAATGCATTTTTATTGGTCTATCTATCCCCACTCAATGATGTAGTCAGGCAGTCAATAACGATAGGCCTGTGATGGAGTGCAACCCTGTTAAGGTAATTTAAACCTCTGAATTAGCAATCAGGAACCTAGACATAGATCAATATTGTTAAGACTAAATGGAGTCGTTAAGGCTACAATCCTGGAATTGCTTGTAATTGATATCTTAATAGTAAAAATTAGATTAGTCTAGAAGCAATTTATTCTTTGCATTTATTTACTTATATCTTCACATCTATTTACTAAAAGCACCTCAAACATGATAACTGAGATTGGTTGTTGATTTCAATTAAATCCCTTGGGTTCAACAGCCAGGCTTCTTAATCAAGGCCACTATATAACTTGTGAGACCACGTACACTTGCGTGTGCTGGGGAGCAACAGTGGTGCATCTTGGTGTAGCCAATATGGATGAAATATCTGGAGCTATGAGCTTCAGCCATGATCCTCTCTCGAACACCATCGACATCGAAAACACACAATCTATCTTGGTACCTCAACACCCCATCTTCCCATTTGGAGAAAACCATCACCTTTTTCTTATGAACAACTTCTTTCAATTGGAACAAGACAGGGTCTTGGTCTTGCTTTTCCTTCACCTCTGATACTAAGGATGAAGCAGACCTATTTTGAACATTGACCCCGCCTTCATTGTTCTCCTCAAGTTGTACTCCCAATCAGGCTAACCTGTACACTTCCTTAGCCAAATCTTTCTTTCCTTCCTCCACATGGGCGGTGCTACCTATAGAAAACCTCCTAAGAGCATTAACAACAATGTTAACTTTACCTGGGTGATAGAGAATGCTCATGTCATAATCCTTGAGCAACTCCAGTCATCTCCTTTGTCGCAGGTTGAGTTCTTTCTGATTGAAAACATATTGCAAGCTTTTGTGATCAGTGAACATGTCTATATGTACTCCATACAAATAGTGGTGTCAGATTTTATGCGCAAACACCACTGCTGCCAACTCGAGATCATGTGTCGAATAGTTCTTCTCATGAATCTTAAGTTGCCTGGGGGCGTATGCTATCACCTTTCCTCTCTGCATTAGTACAAAACCCAGTCCAACTTTGGATGCATCATAATATATCACGAAGTCTTCTATCCCATTGGGCAAAGTCAAAACTGGGGCGGTAGTCAGTGTAGTCTTCAACTTCTGGAAGCTCTTTTCACATTCGTCGGACCACTGAAACTTGACCTTTTTCTGCGTTAGCTTCGTCAATGGTATAGAAAAGGCAGAAAACCCCTCAATAAATCTGCGGTAGTCGCCCGCCAACCCCAAGAAACTCCATATCTTAGTGGGAGAGGTTGTTTGGGCCAGGTCTTAACCGCTTCAATCTACTGGGAATCCACTTGAATACCATCGCTCGGGACAACATGACCTAGGAAGGCCATAGACTTGAGCCAAAATTCACACTTTTAAAACCTTGTCTATAATTCATGTTGTTTGAGAGTTTGCAAGACCACTCTAAGATGATTGGCATACTCCTCTTCGTCGTTAGAATATACTAGAATATTACCAATAAATACAATCGCAAACATATCAAGATACAGTCTAAATACCATATTCATCAAGTCCATGAACACTGTAAGTGCATTAGTTAACCAAAAGGACATGACCAAGAACTCAAAGTGGCCATACCGTGTCCTAAAGGATGTCTTAGGAATATCACATTCCCTCACCTTCAACTGATGGTAACATGATCTTAGGTCTATCTTGGAGAAGCAAGAGGCACTCTGAAGTTGGTCAAATAGATCATCTATCTTAGGGAGGGGATACTTATTCTTTATTGTTACCTTATTCAGTTTTCGGTAGTCTATAGACATTCTGAGAGACCCATCTTTCTTACGTGCGAATAGAATAGGAGAACCCTAAGGAGAAACACTAGATCTTATGGAACCTTTCTCTAGCAAGTCTTTCAACTGCTCTTTCAATTCTTTCAATTTCGTGGGGGTCATTCAGTAAGGTGGAATCGAGATAGGATAGGTATCGGGGAGAATATCAATCACAAAGTCAATCTCCCTGTCAGGAGGGACTCCAGGTAGATCATCAGGAAACACTTCGAGAAAATCATTCACAATCGGTATTGACTCAAGAGTAGGAGACTCAACATCATCAGACTTAACTCGTATAAAGTGATAAATGAAACCCTTGGAGATCAACTTTCTGGCTCTAAGATAAGAGATAAACTTGCCTTTAGGTGCAACAGAACTCCCCTTCCACTTTAAGACAGGTTCATTAAGAAATTGAAACTTAAAAATCCGGGTCCTATAGTCCACCAAGGCATAACAGGTGTGGATCCAATCCATTTCAAGGATCACATCAAGATCAAACCATCTCCAATTCTACAAGTCAGCCAAGGTATCTCTATGATAAATGGATTCTACATTATCCTTGTAAATCCTCTCAGGTAAGATAGACTCACCAATAGAGGTGGAAACAACAAAGGATTCAAGCAAACACTCTGGAAGAATCCCAAATTTACCAGCTATATGGGGGGTTACAAAAGACAGAGTGTCACTCGGGTCAAGCAATGTATAATAATAAAAATTAAAGACCTGATGCATACCCTTCACAAGATCTGGTGTTCCCTCCTGATCCGGACGATTACCCATGGCATAAGTACGATTTGTCCCACCTCCCCTGCCTGTAGTAGTACACCTCTGATGATTGTCGGCTAGGGGTGCTGCGGAGGACTGTGCTCTGTTGCTCATTTCACCTTGTCTTCTCTCTGAACACTCACACTAAAAGTGACCAGTCTTTCCACAAGAGTTGCAAACATCTTTGTCCACATGGTACTCACCCAGATGGAGTTTACCACACTTGCCACAGGTGGCTTTCCCTTCGTACCTTGGGTCACACTAGCTTGAGATTGAGAACCCTAGGCTTTGAAATTCTGATAAGACTTCTGATCATACCTATTTTGCAGGATGGGTGCACTTACTATAGAGGATTGATGTGCTGTCAAAATACAACACATTTGATACCTAAAACAAGGGAATTTTTGAGTTCTTAATGTGATTATTTATGATTTTTATGTGTTTTTGTGCTTTTCTTGCAGAAAAATTAGGTTGGCACAATTTTTAAGAAAAATTACAAATTTTGCTGAAGCATAGGACATACTAGTTCACCTACGAGTCGTAGCCCAAGCTACGAGTCGTAGGGTACTATCGTAGCAAGAAACAGAGATAAAAAATAAAAAATTTTCTAAGTGTAGGTAATCCCTACGAGGCCACCCTATGAGTCGTGGATCTCACTACGACTCGTATAGGTGTACTCGTAGTAGAAATCAGAGAGCCCAAACTTTGGATCAATAACTAAAGATCTAGACTACAAGAGGAGCATACGAGTTGTAGTCCAAGCTATGACTCGTACTAGCGGGTCGTACCAGTTGAGACCAAGATGCCAAGAACCTGATATGAGACCCCAATTACGACTCGTAGGTTACCCTACAAGTTGTACCTACGAGGCGTACCAGCTGTCCGCTGTCTTTTCTGTATAATTTTTAAGGTTATTTTGTAAACACTATAAATAGTTTAAGTTAGGGTTTTATTAAGGGAGATTTGAAATTAAGAAGAAAACATCATCTTTGAAGATACTCTCAAGACAACTTTTAGGGTTTTAGATTATCTTGTCATTTTCTCTTGGAAAATCCAATTTTGGGGATTGCAAATCTTACTTTGCACTGATTATCAATCTATCAAGTTTTTGGTTTGCAATTGGTGGTGTTTTCAATCTTCATTGTCTTGGGTAAAATTCTCAATCATGTCTTATATTTGCATTTTTGTTGGTTTTGCCTTAGCCATGAGTAGCTCAGCACCTACTACTTAGGGTTGTGGGAACCATGGGTAGTTGACTTGAAATGACCTAGGTTAATGGATTTCTATGATTAGAGTTTTGCATGTATTATCTATTTCTCTTTGTTATGATTTTTGTTTGGTGGTGGCCAACACCAAATCCTGTCTACTATCACGATCCCGACAAAGGTAGTGACGAATAGGAAAAGAGAAATTGGTGACAGAATTCGATTGATGTGTTCTCATCTAATCAACTAGACCTGACCAAGGGGAGATTGACTGGACAATAGGTAACAATTAGTTGGCACGCCATGGTTACCGACCAAGCGCCATGGTGAAATTTGACCTCACCTTCACAAGAAGGCTGGAAGAACGGAAGTTACCATCCTATATGCGAATCTCTAATTGTAATTATGTTATCTAGGTTAATCGAGTTAACGAACCATGGGAACACAATTCCCAAGATGTCCCTAAAATTGAGTGTTTTCCTGCATCGTAGTATAGTGTTTATTTTACTTTGTTCCTGAATCACAAATCCCCCCCCCCTAATTTAGAGATTTTATTTATAGATACTAGAAATGGTTGATAGTGAATTCTTGTAGTCAAACCCTTTATTCCTTGTGGATTTGATCCTACCCTTTGGTTAGGTTAATTGCTGACAACGATCATTTTCTTATTGGAGATTGAACATCAGGTCAGAAATTATGGCGCCGTTGCCAGGGAATACGACTAAGTTGTGACGTGATTTCTCTATTAGTTAGTTCTAATGTTAATTTCTAGACTCTTTTATATTTTACTTTTGTTTTATTTTTGCTGTTTGATTTAAATTGCAGGGTCTGCTAGGTTGTATGCCCAACACAAGAAGCCAAGTCAATCCCTTAGCTCTGATCAATTTGGAGATCCATTGTCTCTTTAGATGAATGGCTCAAGTGAATGAGGATATCACGGTTGAGGATGATATGAACATGAATTATGATAACGGAAGAGAGGAGAATCCACCACCAAGGGATAACAGGCCACAACTTAGGGACTTCAATGAAAATGCTGATGGGTGGAACCAATATCGTTTGAACCCTATAGCCATGGATGTTACTGGTGTTATAGTGTTGCCTCTATTACCGGCAGATGTTAAGTTCTCGGTGTCGAGTGGATTACTTCAAATGCTCCAAAATCATAGATTATTCATAGGGCTACCTTCAGAGGATCCCCTCGGTCATCTCCATAATGTGGTGTTTGTTTGCAAGAGTGTTATGGGGACATAAAATCTTTCTCTTGATGTCGTTGGTTTAGAGTGTTCCTATTTTCACTGACTGGGAATGCAGCTGTGTGGTTATCTGAGCTTCCTTCGGGTACCATAACAAGTTGGGCAGAGCTTCAGAAAGTGTTTCCTGAAA
>JAOTQR010085536.1:23051-36117 GCA_025774065.1 Solanum ossicruentum
GAGGCACGTATCTTGACTAACCTTTTGCATTGATAGCCACAAGGATAGAGGAAATAGTTAAAACTAATAGAGCATGGGGTCAATAAGAGTTAGGTGCAATGAAGACTTTTTGTGCAGTCAACACCAACGATGAGCAAGCAAAGGTCAATGAAGAGATCATGGAGCAACTTGCTCAACTTTGCACAAGCATGGACTTGGTTTTGAAGCAAAACCAAGCAAGTGACAAAGCGGTCACTCACCAACCTTCTAAGGCTCTCATTTATGAAGATCTATTCTTTGATAAAGATGCTTATTTGGTGAGTAACCAAGCGGTCGATTTTTGAAAAAACCCTTAAGGGTCCACTTCAGACTATTGGAGGCAAAGTTCCGGGAATCAAGGTCGGAACTACAACCATGAGGGTGCTTATAGAGATAACCGAGGTGGATACTATGAAAGAGAGAGGATGCCAAATGCCGAATGGGGTAGAAGAGATGTTTACCAGAATGGTCTTTATGTGCCACCTCATAACCGTTATGCCCACTTTAGTAACTCTAGGATCGAAGAGATGTTTGACAAGTTGTTGAAAAGGGCCAACCACCAAGATGAGACTTTAAAGGGAATGAAAGTGGATATTTCAAGTATTAACCAAAACATAGAGTCTCACACGGTGGCGATTAAACAACTAGAACAACAATTTGGGCAAGTTTCTTCGCAATTGAACCAACGCCAAAAGGGCACCTTACCAAGCAATATAGTTCAAAATCCTAAAAATAAAGGAAATTGCATGGTAGTTATGACTCAGAGTGGAAAAAACACCATAGATCCCCCTATGTTAGTAATTGTGGATAAAGATGATGGGAAGGTTCTTGGTGGTGAAGTTGTGGTTGAGGGAGAAGGCCCAGAGATTGTCGGGATGCAAAGAAAATAGGTAAGGGAACACGAAAAATTGAAGTCAATTCCAAATTCTCCTCCTCATTTTCCCCAAAAGCTTAAGAAAAAGGAAGATGAGGGAAAATTCAAAAACTTCCTCCCAAATTTGAAGCAACTATCCATCAACATTCCACTTCTAGAAGCTTTAGAGAAGATGCTCGGGTATGACAAGTACATGAAAGATTTGGTGACAAAGAAACGCACATTAAGCCAAGAGTTCTCGCAAGAACTCCAACAATATAATGCGATCATGACCAAATGACTTGCTCAAAAATGAGAGGACCCTAGTGCATTCACCATCCCTTGCACCATTAGTGATGTTGAGTTTGCAAGAGCTTTGTATGACTTAGAAGCGAGCATCAATCTAATGCCTCTTGCTGTATTCAAAAAGCTTGGTCTTGACACTCCTACCCCAACGAGAATACGATTGCTCAAGGCTGATCAAACCATAAAAAAGCCAGACTGAATGCTTCTTGACGTGCTTGTTAAAGTCAATAAATTCATCTTTCCTGTGGATTTTGTGATCCTTGATTGTGAGGTTGATTTTGAGGTGCCCATTATTTTGGGATGACCATTTCTAGCCAGTTGGAGAGCTCTAGTGGATATGGATTAGGTCAACTTCGATTTAGGGTAAATGGTGCAGAGGTCGTGTTCGATATCCGCCAATCCATGAAACACCCGGACGAGTTTAAGAGTGAAGTGTGTACCCTTGATGATTGTTGATGAAGGATGATGGCAAAGTCAAGCCATGACGTTAAGCAAGGCGCTTCTTGGGAGGCAATCCAAGCATTTTTTGATAATTATCTGTCTGTTTTAAATGTGTTTGGTTGTTGAGATTTTAGGTAGTATGGTGTTTGTTTGTTTTAAGTTGTAAGACATTGACGCAGTTGTAATATTTTGAAGATTGTGGTGCTTGTAGGACTTGGTTTGTAGGTGGAAATTGAAGAACTTAAGAAGTGAGAAAATTACACTTGGAGCAACTTCTACGAGCAGGCCTACCACCAAAACTCATAGCCATGCCTCATAGAGAGAAACAGTGAGTATTAGAAGTTGGCACACACACTACGAGCCAACCTTACGATTTGTATTGTCTCCTATGAGTCGTAATTGGCTTTATAGTTCCCAGATATGCATTTTAAATTTTCACAAGTGTTGGGTTTGCTACGAGACCAGGGCTTATGATTCGTAGGACATCCTACGACTTGTAGTCGGGGTCTCGTAGCCCCTATCTGCAATTTTTATAATGTTGACCCTGTTTCATTTAAAAGGGGTCAAAATAAAATTTTACCCTAAATTTTCGTTCCCCCAACCCTAATATAGGCGGAAATCCCCTATCCTTCTCCCCCATTCACTTTTCCAACTAAAATCCCGACTACCCACGTTATTTTTTGGCAAGAATTCTGGTAAGGTTACTATTTTCAAGGGTTTTGGCTTGGTTTTTGGTCTTCGTTGCCTTGATTAAATTCTTCTATCGATTGGTAAGCTTCGTGGTTAAATTTAATGCACTATTGTGTTGAATTCATTCTTGGTATGATCATATGTTTGTTTTAACCATGAATACTCATACCCATGTGGTGATATGGAGACTTAGACATGAAAAGGGTTTGTATGTTTTAAAATATTTTGCCTTGAATCTAACCTTGATTAAAATCCTTGAGTGGGCAGTTATAATTGTGTAAATTATTGGTCTATAGAAGGTAGTGATTAATTGTTGCCTGACCATTGTGAGGATTGTCTTCGAAATCAGAATTTAGGAGGTGTGGGTGTGTTTTATATACCATAGCATGTTGGACTTGATTGAAAGTGTTCAAATTGCTCTTGCATTTCAATGGAATGTTTTGTTGATCAAAGTATGAGTTAGATATGAAATTGCCCTTGATTTTGATCAGTGTAATTAGGAACTGACTTCGATTCCTAGGGGTAGTGGTTGTTTTAACTTTCTGATGTCATTTTGAGACAACCTATGTGTCTAATATATCATATTGCTCTTTTAATTGCCAATTCCTAAGTTTGTTAGTCTTGTTTGAGCTTGTTGTGGGAAAATGTTAAACACAAATAGTATCATCTGTTTTTAGCTACGAGACTCTCCTACAACTCATAAGCTTCCCTACAAGTCATGGTAGGCCCTCAATAGCAAGCATTAGTCACCTTTGGTTTCTTCATGTTTCTCATATGAGACCCATTTACGAATCGTAATACCCATTACAACTCGTGGTGAGGGTTTCATAATCCTGACTGAATTCCTAAAAATGTCTCTGGAAATATGTACAAGGCTAGCCTACGACTCATAGACTCCCCTACGAGTCATAATAGCCCCTCGTATCTGAGTTCAGACTACATTTTTGTAAGAAATCTTGATACTATCAGGCCAGTGTACGATTCGTGGGATACCTTGAGAGTCATAACAGTATTCGTATTTACAAACCTGCAATTGCATCAAAGATTTTCCTTCTATTTTATTTTGTTTCTACGTTTCAGTGGATGTCTTTCTTGTTCTTTGCTTTGTAATCATTGGTTGGTCAAACATCTTGAATCTCACATGTTGTTATATGGTTGTTTTGCATATATAATGCCTCCAAAAGATAAATAAGCAATCCAAACATTTCAAGGAAGGTTGCTTGACGAATCTTCCAAGGCCGAGAGACCTGAGGGGTCTCTAGAGGTTCACAGGGTCATAGTAAAACCCACAGCTAATATACCTCAGACCTGGGCACGTATGGCGCAGACTTCCATGGAAGTCAGCAGTTCCTCCCAGTCTGAAATGGAGGAACAACAGCGTAATGGAGACGGGTCTGATAGCAGCCTACCACAGATGACCCCCATATACTCAGGGTTAGAGTCGGAATCTGAGAGCACTTCCCAGACCCAGCAGGAGGAATTCCAGTCATAGCCCCCAGTCGATCGCAGACGATGTGTCCCAGGGATGAAGGAGATATACGACAAGGGGTTAGACCCTAAGGGATAAGGCAAGCTGGAGCGACAATTTCATAAGGAGTCTAGACTGAATGACTCAGGGTTAGATAAGGTGCCATGATTAGATAAGGAGATAGACAAGACACGAAATGCGATAGACCACACATCAGCTGGTCAAGTATGCCCCTTACGTAGTCCGTGAGTTCTATGCAGCATATCCTGATACACTCCGTCTAGGGTTACCGAAGAATAAGAAACCGATTGAGCAGCCGAGGTTACGGGTGGTGCCAGTTTGGGGTAGGAGAGTTCCTATTCAGAGGAGATTATTCGACAGTTCTAGTTTGGGCCCACTTACATAGTGCCTCAGTCTACTACAGAGTATGATAGACGTATTGAAAAATGAGGAGAGCGATGACTGGGAAAGATATTAGGGCTAGGACAGAGCTTTTATAGTGGTGTGCCAGCCAGTTTTGTGAGGAGGGTTTCGAGCCAATATGGGTTACAAACCACACAAACCCTATATTGAAGGCCCACCTCTCTTTCTGGGCCAAGTTTTGGTGGTCCATTATCTGTTCGCATATCCAACCCACTTTTACGGATAATGTGATCACCTTAGAGCGGGTTGCGTAATTAGCCAGCATTCTAGACGGTTATGAGATAGACTGGGCCTGGATCATCTTGGAGCAGATCCAGAAGTCAATCATCCGGACGAACATCTTATTGCCATTTCCTATTTTGATTTATCGTTTATGCAGTGCAACAAATGTTCCTATTGATACCCACCAAGACCAGTACATAGAGGCTACACGCATCATGGACCCCAGTCTGATCAACGTTGATGAGAACCCGATGGCCTTACCTCGAGCAACTCCTCTAGCCATTCCAGAGCCATTCCTGGTAGAGACTCAGACTCAGGTTTCACCTCTAGTTGATATTGGCACTACCTCATTTGCTAACGACACTACTTCAGCTATTGCAGAGCCCTCGCCATATGTTGAGATCGAGTCCATACCATCCTCCAATACACCGCACTAGCAACATCTACATTACAGGTTGATTCTATTATCTCTGTTGTTGCTTTTTAGGCTCTATTGCGTAGGGTGGCTATAGCGGAGTCTGGGCTTCAGGCTTTAGCAGCATAGGTGAGACCTTGGGTCAGCCAGACTGTGAGGAACTCTGAGGAGAGGAAGAAGGCATTCATCCGTACATTAGTAGATGAGAGATTCAGAGTGGTGGATGCCCGAGTCGATGCATTTGAGGCGAGAGTCCAGTGGAGACTTGAGGGCGCTAGGCCTGTTGACACGAGCGCAGTGAACGAGGAGTTGGCCAAGTTTAAGGCCAACTTATTACAAATGTTAGCAGCCCCTATTGCAGTCTCAAAGGTAGCACCGAGGAGTGACTAGGTGTTTGACTGGCTAGCTGACCACCCGCATGCTCATAGGAAGATGCCCCTCGAGATAGATGTTCTCGAGATGAGCCAAAAGAGGCTTCGACCTGATGACCCAGCAGACCCGATGGAGGAGCCGATACTAGAGGAGGTGGTGTAGGAGTCGATCTTGTTGGTGGCCATACAGAGAGATAGGGAGCAGCAACAGTCACATGGAGAGGGTAGCTCACGTATAGCTGCGACCCATATTGCTGAGGAGGAGATGGTGACCCAGGACCCTGCAGACCAGATAGAGACCAGTGCTTGATGCACCATGATGTTTGGCTTCTTATGACCCCATCTTCTTTTGTCATTATGGATACTTTATTCTGTTGTTAGACAATCTTTTTCTTATGTTGGTTTTTGGTTTTGTTTAAATATTGTTCTGTTGGATGTTGTTTTCACTTATATTTTGGATATTAGTTTTTAATTTTTAATGTGTGTGTGTGTATATATATATATATATATATATGTTATCGTGTTTTGATTTTTATTCTTATCTTTAATTTGAGGACAAAGTATTATATTTTGGTAGAATATGGGAAGTTATGGGTTAAGGTGAAGTCTGAGTAACCTCGAGCCCATAACTTCCCCTATTTTAGATCCCAAGGTTTTCTTGTCGTGATTCTTTTTCCTTGTGGATGTTTAGTTTTCTATTGAATCGACATGTTTAGGTAGTGTAGATAATGTGTAAATTCATAGTAGTGTTATCTGTTGGAATATACATAGTATTTAAATGCTTTGTGAATGATCTGAAAAATTGGGTACCCTCAAAATTTTTAAGGTTGTGATTATTGATGCATTCATGTATTTTGATGATCTGGTGATGTTTGTTCTGATAATGCAAAGGTAAGTTGAGGCTTAAAGCATGACCTGTGAGTCTATACTTGATTGTTGGTGCAATGTCATCTGTATTGTGACCATATTTTACCGCATTAATGCATCTTGTATGGACTCAGAACTTCCCTTATTACTCTAAGATTGGTTTGGTGATGTGGTTGACTTGGAAAGAATCTTAGGCTTTTGTTCTTTGAGTGAACCCACTTTTAGCCTAAATGACCGACCAAATGAGTGAGTGAATCCCTTATTCCAAATTTTTTAGCCTTTCATGTACTCATTCTTTCTTGATACCTTACTAGCTTAACCTTGTTTGATGAAATACCTCGATATTGACCCTGGTCTATCCTTGAACATGTGAACCTTAATTGAGGCTATAATCCTAAGTTGAGGGTGACTACAAATTATGGCCCTAGTATAGGGAATAGATATTGTGTACTTCATCTTAGGCTAAAAGTCTAAGTTAAGGGTGGCCCTTATTGTGGTAAAGTAATAACAATGAGGTGGTTAGTTAGGAAATAAAGAAAGAAATGAAAAATCATGAACCGAGTGAAGAAAAAGAAAGAAAAATGCCTTGAGTTGAGAAAAAGTAGCAAGAATGTAGTTCAGAAATGGCACAGTTGAAAATAAAAAGAAAGCACTCGAGAAAAGTTTGAAACAGGAGAATAAGGGTGGATTTAATGAAAAGGGTTTGGTTATGAAAGCAAAAGAGTGTTGGTAAACATGGTTCAAGGATAGCTTTTAGTCACTACTTGCCCAAAATACCACACCAAAGTCCCCTGAACCTATATTACAAGCCCTTAAGTCCTAAAGTGATCCAAATCCACTTTGTCACCAAGCCAGAAGATGAGTATAGAGGCAAGCCTATGGTGTTAGTTATTGTGCATGAATTTTAATTGTGAGAGTGAGAATGCTTCCTCAGTCCCTGAATTCTAAATATTTCTTGAGTGAGTGGGAGAGGCTTCTTTTCTGTGATGGTATTTGCACTATTTAATTAGCATATGGCTACACTAGTGATTGTGGATGGTTGATGCTCCTTAGTTTATCATAGTTGGGTTGCTAGATTCATCATCATGTTTTTGTTGTGCTTAGTAGCTTTACAAGCTGGGTTTCGAAAATAATAGTTGGATACCTAGATTAGAGTGAAAGATATATATGTCATTGGTAGAGTTGCTATGTATTTCTCATGTCTGTGTAGATTGAGTCGTCAATTGAGGAAAAGCAACAATTCTAAGTTGTGGGTGTTGATATGCTGTCAAAATACAACACATTTGATACCTAAAACAAGGGATTTTGTGAGTTAATAATGTGACTTTTTATGGTTTTTATGTGTTTTTGTGTTGTTCTTGCAGAAAAAGTTAGGTTGGCATGATTTTGGAGAAAAGTTGTAGATTTTGCTGAAGCATAGGACATACGAGTTCACCTATGAGTCCTAGCCCAAGCTACGACTCATAGGGCACTATTGTAGCAAGAAACAGAGAAAAAAAATAAAAAATCTGCTAAGTGGAGGTCAACCCTACGATTCGTAGGTCTCACTACGACTCGTATAGGTGTACTCGTAGCAGGAATCAGAGAGCCCAAACTTTGGATCAACAACTGAAGACCTAGACGAAAAGAGGAGCATACGAGTCGTAACCCAAGCTATGACCCGTACCAGTGGGTCGTACCAATTGAGTCCAAGATGCCAAGAACCTGATACGAGACCCTTATTACGACTCATAGGTTACCCTACAAGTTGTACCTGCGAGGCATACCAGCTGTCCGCTGTCTTTTCTGTATAATATTTAGGGTTATTTTGTAAACACTATAAATAGTTTAAGTTAGGGTTTTATTAAGGGAGTTTCAAAATTAAGAAGAAAACATCCTCTTTGAAGATACTCTCAAGACAACTTTTAGGGTTTTAGCTTATCTTGTCATTTTCTCTTGGAAAATCCAATTTTGGGGATTGCAAATCTTGCTTTGTGCTTATTATCAATCTATAAATCTTTTGGTTTGCAATTGGTGGTATCTTTAATCTTCATTGCCTTGACTAAAATTCTCAATCATGTCTTATATTTGCATTTTTATTGGTTTTGCCTTAGCCATGAGTAGCTGAGCACCCACAACTTGGGTCGTGGGAACCATGGGTAGTTGACTTGAAATGACGTAGGTCGCTGCATTTCTATGATTGGAGTTTTGCATGTATTATCTATTTCTCTTTGTTATAATTGTTATTTGGTGGTGGCCAACACCAAATCCTGTCTACTATCATGATCCCGACCAAGGTAGTGACGAACAGAAAAGGTGAAATAGATGAAAGAATTCGATTGATGTGTTCTCATCTAATCAACCAAATCTGACCAAGGGGAGGTTGACTGAAATAATAGGTAACGGTTAGTTGGCACACCATGGTTGCCGACCAAGCGCCTTGGTGAAATTTGACCTTCACCTTTACAAGATGGATGGAAAAACCTAAGTTACCATCCTATATGCGAACCTCTAATTGTAGTTATGTTATCTAGGTTTAATCGAGTCAACGAACCATAGGGAACATAATTCCAAAGTTGTCCCTAAAATTGAGTGTTATAGTATAGTGTTTATTTTACTTTGTTCTTGAATCACAAACTCCCTACCATTTAGAGATTTTAGTTGTAGATACTAGAAATGGTTGATAGCGAATTCTCATAGTCAAACTCTGTATTCCCTGTCGATTCGATCTTACCCTTTAGTTAGGTTAATTGATGACAATGACCACTTTCTTATTGGAGCGTGAACATCAAGTCAAGGGTGCATGATGAGACAATCTCTTCTAAAAGTAACACTTGTCACCCTTATTCTGTCTCTGTTGATTACTTTTATGCCCTGCTAATTTTGCTTTCCTATTCATCTATTCTTCTCTATCTCCTTACTTATCCTCCTCTGTCTGTTGGGCGTACACCATAATCTTGGAGATGTCTATGCCTGGGATCAACAAGGCTGCTTTGCACTCTTTCTGCACATGCCTGGCCCAGCCTGACATGAACTTCCTCATCCTTGCCCTTATGTCTTGGACTATCTCCGAAGCATATCTGGACAACTTAATAAGCTTGAGACTGTACTCCTTAACAGTCATACCTCCTTGCTTCAAGTTTATGAACTCGTCAACCTTCGTCTCCCTCAACTCTTGGGGAAAGAAATGGTCAAAGAAAGCAACTTCAAACTCCTCCCACTCCGTAGGCTCAGCATCTTTACCTCTACTATCTTCCCGTTGGTTGTACCAGACATTTGCAACATCCTTCAGCTGGTAGTAGGCAAGCTCAACCCCTTCAACCCCACTATCATGCATGGCCCTCAAAACATTTTACATCTTGTCAATCCAATTCTGTGGCTCCTCCTCAACTTTCGACCCCGTATACATTGGAGGGTTTATCTGTAAGAAATCCCTGAGCCTGGTTGCAGTCGTGGGCTCCTGTGAGCTGAAACTAGGAGCCTGAGGGCCTCGACTATTTTCCTGGGAGGCCACTAGTTGAGTAAGCATGGTAATGGCTCCCTTAAACTCCTCCTTTGAAGTGGGAGCCAGTTATGGTTGTGCAGGGGCCCTATGGGACCTCAGTAGTCCTGGCAGGCCGACCCCGTCTCCTCGTATCTGTCTAAACCGGGACCTCTGGTTGGGAGTTCTCAACAGTCGGGGTTGAGGCATCTATTTGAGAAACAGTTCGTTTTGAAGGCATATTCTGCAAACGTGTAATGCACGAATTAGAACAAGATTTTCAGAGTTAAACTCTATCATATGAACTCAGATCATAGAAGAATGGTAATACTTCCTAATGTCCTATAGCCTCCTTCTTATGATGTGTGGTGCACAACACACCCATAAACAAGACTCTACTAGACAAGGCTTCATAGACTCCCTAGGACACTCAAACTTTGTGGTCTGATACGAAGTTTATCACACCCCAGGAGGGTACCCTAGACGTAACTGACACTCAGAGACTATTGCTAGTCCCCAAGCGAACCACCTGGCTTTATTACATTCATTCAATCAATCAGTTAGTGAAAGACATCAAATAAATGACAAATAACTATCAGTGGGCTATTCTACCTCATCACATTGACATCAGAAATAAAGGTCATAAGCCACAAGACTAATCATTAACATCCATCACATAAAACAGAATTAAAGATACTCAATGAAAAAGGAAAGGGGAAAAGAACCCTGACATCAACACATCATCTCTCTACGTCTATAAAGCCTTATGTCTATGATCTAGGAAGGTACCATGACATGCCATAGCTACTACAACTCAAGAAATAACTTAAACATGTGAAAGAAAGAAATATCCTCCGAATGCAGGGGAGGACTCACCATGCTCTGGAATCAGGGAACTCTAAACCTCAACGATTCAACTGCTAAAGTCCTCTGTCTACTAAATCTGCATCATTTCATGATGCAGCGACAAATGGCGTTAGTACATGGAATATATTGTATGTAAAACGGGATAAAAGTAAATAGTATGGAAAAGATAATATGAAATGATATCAACTCATCAGTCACTCAATCTCAGCTTAGAATAAGGAGCAGGACAGTAACATCAGGGTACTATTAATACTTAACCTATTGGGAGTTTCTCTATCTGACAACCATCACTTAAGAGCCGATGATGATACAACGAAGAGATGTCATTGCCACATCCCTCCAATACCTTGCCGGGCTAGAGGATGAGTCTATCTGTGGATCCATAAATCTGTCAAGTCCTCTTTTGGGACTAAGGAAACATCCGCTCTCACGATCCAATCATCTCCAACGTTGGCCACATAGATAATAAGTGCGAGTGAGATTCTCTCTTATCCATTTCAGTGTTCAATACTCCTCCCATGACTCGACATGCTCATAAGTCTCTCAACATCAGAATGTTTGTACAATCAGTCTCTTTCTCAGACAAGGATATCAACTCATCTTGTTATCTATCAACTCAACGAATTAGGAACTTTTGTTAAAATTCAAGTTCAACCTCTTAAATACTCTAAGGGTCTCACTCTCAGTCAATTCCATCAACATTATCATCAATGCTTACTCAATTGAAGACCCAGACTACAATAACCAAGAACATTTATGTCATCAAAGGTCTAGACATCAACCCCTAGGTTCAATCTTGAAGTCTTTAATAAGGTGATTATATAGGGTTTGTAAAATCATACAAATAATTCACTTAAACAGTTAATTCAAGTTATGATGATCATCAATTTAAGAAAATATATGCAATATAAAAATAGCTCCCGGTAAAACATTCAAGAATTTTACAAACAAAACCCATCACCTTCAACTAGCAATCTACTACACTCGATGGGGGACATGGGAGAACAATCCCATGTTTTGGGTAGTCTTTACATACCAGGAATGAAGATTATCTTAATATTCTTCAAGAACTTGACCCACACTTAGCAATACCCCAAGCTTTCTTGTCTCCTCTCTCAAGATTTCTTCACATAGGAATTAGGAAAAATGGGTTTTGAAATCATTAATACGAATAAAATAATCCTTACAAATGTATTTGAGACTTAGGATAGGGTGGACAATGACCAAAAGGCCCTTCCTATAATTAAAAGAAAATTTTCACGAATTTTGCATTGGTCCGCAACACGCCAGGGGGCGCGGACCAATGTATTTTTCTCAAAATTTCCTCTGAACGAATTTTAACCTTCCGTAGAAATTTTTTAAAAAAACATAAGTGTCAGTCTGGGTTCTGTCCACGTCACGCCAGGGGTGCGAACTAACACTATTTCTGAATTAATTAGCAAAAATTCTTTTCGACCCGATTGCTCTAAAATCGGGTTGGGACCATTTTTCCGTTCAATGTTTCGTGCTGATCACAAATCCGAACTTGAATTTCTCATCCGAGCTTGGGAAGATGCGTTATGCGCATGATTCCATTCTAGGGGTAATTTGATAATTTCACGGGTTGTTACAGTCTTCTTAAATTTATTTGTGATATTTTTCTTTTATTTTGTAGTTCTACTGCACAATCATATGTTACTTTAGAAATTGTCAAGTTTCTTTAAAAATGTGTAGGATTTGAATTACTAATATTATAATGCATATTAGAAGATAACTAAATGGTGTCGCCTTTTTTAGTTTAGTTACTCAATTATAAGGTTTGTCCTTTATTTAAAAAAAAGAGACAAGCAATAAATAAATAAAATAAGTTTAGTTTATATCTCTTTGGAAAAAAATATCACGAATATTCATGCCTTTTAAATTTTTACATTCAATTATTTTAATTTTTCTTATCTTAATTTTTTTAATCTCAATGTCATGTTTAAGAACAATTCATATACTTTTAAAGAGTTTCTTTGAATTAATATATAAAAACAAAGTTACGTAAAAATAAAATAAGCAACAGAGATTAGAAGAATAAAACACAAAAACAAAAATAATGTGTCTAATAAATTTAAACAAATGAAAATTGGGTAGGAAAACGGCTAAAAGAAAAAATAATAAAGTTTTTGATCGGATTGAAAGTTTGAGCCTAATATGTGGAGCCCATATCGATTTTGCTTTTAGAAAAAAAATAAGAAAAAAATTTATTACTACATAAGTTTGAACCCTAACACGGGGAAAATCTTGTACCCCTTTAACTACTAAGCTAGACACCTTGTTTATGTTTATAGGGTTCATTTTATTGTATATTGATCATAAAAACAAAAATTCGATCTTGTAGATATAATGTAATTTTCAAACAAAAAGGGTTCGGATGAACCCCCTCAAGACTTCGTAGATCAGCCCCCAGTTCAACATATAAAGTAGCAAATTATAAAGGAAACAAAATGGGTCGGAGAAGGAAAAAAATTAACATTAACTTACTAAATTTAACTTGTTTTTCTTTTATTTTGTAGTTCTACTGCACAATCATATGTTACTTTAGAAATTGTCAAGTTTCTTAAAAATGTGTAGGATTTGAATTACTAGTATTATAATACATACTAAAAAAATAACTAAATGCCACAACCATTTTTTAGTTCAG
>JAOTQR010085560.1:0-36083 GCA_025774065.1 Solanum ossicruentum
ATGACACTTGATCTTTTTAAGAGAAATCAAATGGTTAGGTGTCCTTGCAGTTCATGTAAGTGCCTGAAATTTTTTAGTCAAGATGAAATTATGGTGCATTTATATCGTAATGAGTTCAAGCCTAGATATCTTGTATGGGTGGATTATGGAGAAATAGATAGAGTGGATGATGTGTTTTACAATTCGATGCCCGTGGATGAATATAATATGATTGTAGTACAAGGTCAAATTATATTTGAAGAAGATAATTTTCAACATGATATGTTTGGGCATGAGAGAGTTCATCAAATGATTATTGATACTTTTGGAGTTCAAGACGGGGTGGAGGCTGAACAGTTTATTAATGAAACTCCTCATAAAGAAGCAAGATGCTTCTATGAAGAATTAGAAGTGGCTAGTCGACCTTTAGGTGAGGGGAGTTGGTATTCTCCATTGTCTGTTGCCGTTAGATTAATGAATATTAAATCAGATTATAATATTTTTAATTTAGCTATGGACTTAATGGTGGATCTTATGTCTGAGTTGGTTATTCCTGACTATGACATACCCAGGACGTTCTATCAGGCAAAGAAACTGGTTTCCAAGTTAGGATTGTCACATGATAAAATTGATTGTTATATTAATAGTTGCATGTTGTACTACAACAATGATAGTGACTTGGAAAATTGTAAGTTTTGCGGTCATGCTTGTTATAAGAGGACTTCGGCCGGAAAGATGGTTCCAATTAAGGTGATGCATTATTTACCTATTATTCCTAGACTAAAGAGGTTGTTATGCATCAATGAAGTCTATCCCACATATGACATGGCACCGTCAATATAGAAGGTTGTCGAGTGTGTTATCTCATCCATCTGATAGAGAAGCATGGAAGCATTTTGATAATATATATTCTTAGTTTTCTAGAGAGCCTAGAAATGTCAGATTGGGGTTGTGCGTTGATAGTTTTCACCATTCTCAAATTCCTCCACGCCTTATTTTTGCTGGCTCGTATTTCTCACTCCATATAATCTTCCTCCTGAACTGCTGATGAAAAGTCCATTCATATTTTTAAGCTGTGTTATGGCGGTTCCTCGTCACCCAGAAAGGAATATTGATATCTTTCTACAATCACTGATAGATGAGCTTAAACAGTTATGGTTTGAAGGTGTACTGACTTATGACATATCGAAAGGAGCAATTTTTAAGCTTTTTGACTCGCGAAACTAAACAGAATTTTGTTATGCGTGTTTGTTTAATATGGATTGTTAATGATTTTCTTGCATACGGTATGTTATCAGGTTGGATGACTGCTGGAAAGCTTGTTGTCCTCATTGCATGAAACGTAGTAAGGTGAAACGACCCCAAAAAGTGCCCAAAAATACGCCTTAGAATGCCTAAAATTTAGTTTTCTATATATCTCAAAATATGTTCATTATTTTGATAATCCGAATTTGTATTCGCGATTTAAGAGTGAAATATTAGCAATTATAATTTTCGAAAGTGCAATTTCCAGAGAGCAGTGTGCGCCACTTCCGCGACGCGTCCAGTACATTTTTGTGACTGCTTTTTTTTTTTTCAATTCTAAAATTTTCTAAGTGTTGGGCTCAAGTTTTATCAAATGTGTTTTTACCTATACTTATCCTAATTTCACCCTCATATCGTCCTAAACATTTCTCAATACTCACTCAAACACTTAGTCATATTTTCACTCCCCAAATTCATGTCCCAAACCCTTATCCCAAGCTAAGGTTCTTCTTCAAGCTTCAAGTCTCCATTCCCAATCTTCACCAAGTTCATCTCTAAGCTAAGGTATGTGGGTTTCTTTCATAAGTTCCTCTCACCCAATACCCAAGTCTCCTTTTACTTAAATTGCATGATTTAAAGTTGATTTACAAATGGGTCATAAGTATTATGAAATTCACTGCACACTATGTTAAAGTTATGTAAAGGTGTGACTGTTTTCCCATGTTTTGAGCTATAAAGCTTTGAGGTATTAAAGATTTGATAAGGAGATTTGATGTATATTGTTTGAGGGTGTTGCAAGGTGTTGATTGATAGTTTTACAATGTATTTTCTTGCATGGTTTCATCTCTATAATTCATGATTTTATACTAGCATTATACACCCTCTAAGTGTTTGATAAAATGTCTGGATATGGTTTCTTGAAGAGTTGATGGTCCAAAGCATGAGATATGATATGGATGACTATATGATGATGAAATGAGCTTATATAACTCTGTATATAAAGTGTTGCATTGGACCATACCCGATCCGGGGGGATAAGAGCCAGGGTAACCATGTTGGGGGTTTGTACTCATCAACCATGTGAGGGGTTTGTACTTCGCCACCATATTGATAAGGTGTGGTTATCATCAACCATGTGAAGGGTTTATACCACACAACCACCAAGGGGTTTTTTACCTTGAATACTAGCTTTGTCTCTTCTACACATATGATATCCTATATGAGCATGAATTACTTAAGTAAGTTTTACTTAAGTATTGATCATACATGCCATATTGTTATATTATGCCCATTATTTAATACTATGCATTTTGATTATGTTCTCTACCTATTGTTGCATTGCATCCCACATACTTAGTACATTCAAATGTACTAATGCATACTCTTGCCTACATGATATCATGATGTAGCCCAAGTTGATCATCCTCCTTCACGTGGCTAGATCGATACCATTCAAGCTAGTTCGTGAGTCCTCCACTTCGGGGACCTTAGTCTACTCTCTCTCATTATGTATTGAGACACTTTTCTTTATGTTCTATTTGACTATGAGGGTGAGCCCAGTTGCTTTTTCTTGGCCCCCGCTTTTATCTGTGTAGTAGAGATGGTTGTTGAACATGTTATGTATCTATGATATAAGTTGACTTTTGTCTTTTGAATATGGTATTGTGCAAGCTTTATCCCCTAAGCCCCTTTGTCCTTATTCTTGCTTTTTAATGTTTTTATATGCTTTCGCGACCAATGATGTGCAATGACAAGTTAAGAGGCTTATTTTGGGTTCCTTCCGGATTCCTATTCTCCGTGTCACGTCTAGGCCCTAGTTTTTGGTCATGACAAACTTGATATCAAAGCACTAGGTTGATAGATCCTAAGAGTCCAACCCACCATGTCAGTTAGAGTCCTATTCATAGTTATGAATCGTGCCATGATTATGAAAAGGAGGCTATGAGACGTTTTAGGAAATGTTAGCCTTCTTCATATTCTACGTCGTACTATAGAGTTATAGTGAGTTTTCCTCCCTAACGAATGTTCTTTGCTATGCTAGATCATGCTAAACACTCGAGGATGAAGGGCCAAAACTCCCCAGGAGCAACCTACCAATGGTGAGCTCCAGGATGCTCTCAAAAAGCTTGCCCAAGTGGTGGCCAATCAAGTCAATCAAGGGGCCCAAGCCCCTCATGCTACTACCCCGGGAACTAGAGTAAGAGACTTCATAAGGATGAATCCTCGGGTTTTCTATGGGTCAAAAGTGTATAAAGATCCACAAGAGGTCGTTGATGAGGTCTACAAAATCTTAAATATCATGGATGTTGGGTCGAATGAAAAGGCGAAGTTGGTGGCATACCAACTCAAAGGGGTTGCTCAAATATGGTATGATCAATGGAAGGGTGAGAAGGGGGTTGGAAATGTGGTTCTTTGGGAGGAGTTCAAATTGGCTTTCTTTAACCGGCTTTTCCCTCTTGAGCTTAGAGAAGCAAAGTTGGAAGAGTTTATGAACTTGAGACAAGGTGCTATGAGTGTGAGCAATTGTGTACTCAAGTTTAATCAACTTTCAAAGTATACTTCTCATTTGGTGGCCGATCCTAGATCTAGGATAAATAAGTTCATGAAGGGGGTCTCTGACTTGGTAAGTGAAGAATGTCGGTCCACCATGCTAATTAGTGACATGGACTTGTCTCGGTTGATGACCTATGCCGAGCAAATGGAGGAGGAGAAATTGAGGAAGAGAAGGGGGCATAAGGCTAAGAGGGTCTGATTTGAGGGTAAATTCCAAAAGGGTGCTAAATTTCGTCAAGGCCAAGGGCCTCCTCATACTACTAAGGGGGTTTGCCAATGACTTCCCTAGGCCTCAAGGTGTTGGTAGAGTGGATCCTTTTGATGTGTGCCACAAATGTGAAAGGAGCCATAGAGGCCCATTTTTGAAGAGTTTTAATGCATGTTGTGAATGTGTGGAGCTTGATCACAAGTAGGTGGACTGTGCAAGAAACCGCGGCAAGGTCCAGCGTGCTAATGCGGTCCCATTGGGGAGAGGTGGCGATCAAAGTGGTGCCCCAAGGCATAATCGATTTTATGCTCCACATGGAAGGCAAGGGGTTGGTGAGATGCCATATGTTATTACCGGTATGTTAAAAATCTTTGACTTTGATGTGTATGCTTTAATTGACCCGGGCGCCACTCTTTCCTTTAGGGGCGCCACTCTTTCCTTTATTACCCCTCTTGTTGCTAAAACGTTCCATGTTGTCCCTGAGTTATTTGAAGTGTCTACTCCTATTGATGCTTCTATTGTTGCTTGGAAAGTTTATAGGAGTTGTCCTATTTACATTTTGCATAAGTTGTTGCCTTGTGATCTTGTTGAATTAGACATGGTAAATTTTGATGTCGTTCTTAAAATAGATTGGTTACATGCCTACTATGCTACTAATGATTATAGAACCCATATGGTCAAGTTCCAATTTCCTAATGAACCCGTCCTTGAGTGGGAAAGTCAAGATGTGGTGGTTAAGGTAGATTTATTTCATGCATTAAAGCCTATAAGTTGATTTCTAGGGGGTATTTATATCATCTTGTGAGGGTTAAAGATGTGGAGTCCAAAGTCCCTTCATTGAGTCGGTCCCCATTGTAAATGAGTTTTTTGATGTCTTCCCAAATGACCTTCCTAGTGTCCTCGAAAGGGAGATAGATTTTGGCATAGATCTCCTTCCCGATACTCAACCTATCTCCATTCCCCCTTACTGTATGGCCCCGACGGAGTTGAAGGAGTTAAAGGAGCAATTAAAAGATTTGTTAAAAAAGGGATTTGTTAGGCCTAGCCAATCACCTTGGAATGCCCTAGTGTTGTTTGTGAAAAAGAAGGATAGGTCACTTAGAATGTGCATTGATTACTAGAAACTCAATAGGGTCACTACAAAAGAATAGATGTCCTCTTCCAAGGATTGATGACTTGTTTGACCAATTGCAAGGGGCTAGCTTCTTCTCTAAGATTGATCTTCGGTCCGGGTATCATAGTGTGACATACCTAAGATGGCTTTCCGTACTAGATATGGGCATTATGAGTTTGTTGTGATGTCATTTGGGTTGGCCAATGCACCGGCCATCTTCATGGACCTAATGAATGGGGTCTTTATACCTTACCTTGATTCCTTTGTTGTGGTTTTCATTGATGATATTTTGATCTATTCACATAGTAGGGGGAGCATATGGGGCATTTGAGGGTTGTTGTTGCCAAGATTGAGGAAGGAGAAATTGTATGCCAAATATGATCGATGTGAATTTTGGTTGAAGGAGGTTGCATTCTTAGGTCATGTGGTGTCGGAGGATGGTATAAAAATGGATCGTAAGAAAACCGATGTGATTAGGAATTGACCTAGACTATTGACCCTATCAGATATTAGGAGCTTCTTGGGCCTTGCGGGTTACTATACAAGATTTATGAATAGGTTCTCCTCCATTGCTTCCCCTATGACCAAATAGCTCAAAACAAGGTTAAGTTTGTGTGGACCGATGAATATGAGAGAAGCTTTCAAACATTGAAGGATAGGCTAGTGTCCGCTCCTATATTGTCACTACTGGATAGGCTTGAGGGTTTTGTTGTGTATTGTGATGTATCTAAAGTTGGTTTGGATTGTGTGGTAATGTAAAATGGTAAGGTCATAGCCTATGCTTCTAGACAACTCAGAGTGCATGAAAGGAACTACCCTACATGATCTAGAGTTGGCTGTCGTTGTGTTTGCATTAAAAATTTGGCATCATTATTTGTATGGGGTGCAGGTGGATGTTTTCACCAATCATAAGAACCTCTAATATGTTTTCACTCAAAATGATCTCAACTTGAGACAAAGAAGGTGGCTAGAACTTCTCAAAGATTATGACATGAGTATGCATTATTACTCGGGTAAGGCAAATGTGGTGGTAGATGCTTTGAGTCGGGTGTTCATGGGTAGCCTAGCTTATGGTGGTGGTGGTGATGGGGAAATGGCTAGGTAGGTGCACAGATTAACTAGATTGAGGGTCAGGTTGGAAGAGGTTGATGACAATGGCGTGGCTGTTATTGATGGGTCTAAGTCTTCATTGGTTGATGAGGTGATAGCAAAACAAGATCTTGACTTCTCCTTGCTTGCATTGAAGGCCTTGGTGAAAGAGGGCAAAGTAGAGGTTTTCTCCAAGGGGGAGATGATGCCCTTAGGTACCATGGTAGGTTGTGAAATGCTTGATGAGGCCCATAATGCTTCTTATTCTATCCACTCCGATTCCACCAAAATGTATAGAGACTTTAGAGATGTGTATTAGTGGGGAGGCATTAAGAGGTACATTGCCGAATTCGTTTCCAGTTGCCATAGTTATCAACAAGTCAAAGCCAAACATCAAAGGCCAGGTGGCCTAACCCAAGATATAGAGATTCCCACTTGGAAGTGGGAGGTGATTAATATGGATTTTGTGGTTGGGTTTCCCAAGACTAGAAAAGGTTTTGATTCCATTTGGGTGGTGGTTGATAGGATGACAAAATCAACTCACTTTCTACCGGTTAAGACCCCATATGGGCCTGAAGAGTATGCATAGTTGCACATCCATGAGTTAGTGAGGTTTTATGGGGTTCCTTTGTCCATCATATCGAATCATGGTTCACAATTCACTTCACACTTTTGGAGATCCTTTCAAAGGGGATTGGTACAAATGTCCACCTTAGTACGTCCTTTCACCCCTAAACAGATAGCCAAGCCGAAAGAACCATTCAAATAGTTGAGGATATTCTACGGGCTTGTATATTGGAGTTGAGGGGCTGTTGGGATGACCTTCTTCCTTTGATTGAGTTTGCCTACAATAATACCTGTCACTTTAGTATCAGTATGGTTCCTTTTGAGGCTCTTTATGGGAGACGTTGTAGATCACTGGTTGGTTGGTTTGAGGTTAAAGAGGTGGCTTTATTGGGATCGTATCTAGTTATGGATGCTCTTGAGAAGGTTAGGATGATTAGGGAAAGGTTAAGAACAGCTCAAAGTCGTCAAAAATCTTATGTCGATGTGATAAGAAGAGACCTTGAATTCAAAGTGGGTGATTGAGTGTACTTAAAGGTTTGTCCAATGAAAGGTGTTGTCCGTTTTGGTAAAAAGTGGAAGTTTGAGTCCAAGATTTGTTGGTCCTTATGAGGTCTTGAAAAGGGTTTGCAAGGTAGCTTATGAGTTGAAGTTGCCTACTGAAATGAATTCTGTTCATCTGGTGTTTCATGTCTCTATGTTGAGAAAATGTGTTGGTGATCGTAATGCTATTGTGCCTCTTGATGTTGTGGGTGTTGTTGGGGATAACTTGACTTAGTAGGAGGTTCTGATTCAAATGAGGAAAAAGGCGATGGCATCCATTAAGGTCCTTTGGAGGAACCAACAAATAGAAAGTGCTACTTAGGAGGCCGAAATGGACATGCAAAAGCGATATCCTTATCTCTTATACTCCATTCAAGCCTAAGGTACTAGTTCAAAGTCCCCTAAGTGAGTTCAAGTCTTATGTTTCAGCCCTATGTCATTCACATGCATTCATGTTTAAGATGGCAAGTCATGATGATTCTACACTTATATTGAGAATTTGAAAATGTTGTTTTAAATGTTATATTGCATTATTTTTAGGGTTGAATTTTTCATGATCACTCTTGTATTGTACGTCTCTTTTAGATTTGGAACGAATGTTCCCAAGGGGGAGATATTGAAACGACCCCAAAAAGTGCCCATAAATGTACCTCAGAATGCCCAAAATTTTAATTTTCATATATCTCAAAATCTATTCATTATTTTGAAAATCCAACTTCATATTCATGATCAGGGGGTCAAAATTAGATGAAAAAGGGTCTCACCACGATTTAAGAGCAAAAGATTAGCAATTATGATTTTTGAAAGAACAATTTCCAGAGATCAGTGTGCACGAGTAATTTTTTGTGACTGCTTTTTTTTAGTTCGTCCAAAATTTTCTAAGTGTTGGGCCCAAGTTTTTCCAAATGTGTTTTTACCTATATTTAGCCAAATTTCACCCTTGTATCATCCAAAACATATCCTAATACTCATTCAAACACTTAGTCTTATTTTCAGTCCCCAAATTCAAGTCCCAAAACCTCATTCCAAGCTAAGGTTTTTCTTCAAGGTTCTTCTTCAAGCTTCAACTCTCCATCCCCAATCTACACCAAGTTCATCTCTAAGCTAAGATATGTGGGTTTCTTTCATGGGTTCCTCTCACCCATGATACCTAAGCCTCCTTTTACTTAAATTACATGATTTAAAGTTGATTTACAAATGGGTCTTGATCATTATGAAATTCACTACTATGTTAAAGCTATGTAAAGGTATGATTGTTTTGCCATGTTTTGAGCTATAAATCTTTAATGTATTGTAAGATTTGAGAAGGGATTTTGATGTATTTTGCTTGAGGGTGTTGCAAGGTAAAGATTGATAGTTTTACAATATATTTTCTTGCATGATTTCATCTCTATAATTCATGGTTTTATACTAGCATTACACACCCTCTAAGTGTTTGATAAAATTTCAGGATGTGGTTTCTTGAAGAGTTAAAGTTCCAAAGCATGAGATATGATATGAATGACTATATGATGATGAAATGAGCTTTTGCATATGATATGCTTTATATAAAGTGTTGCATTAGACCATACACAATCCAGGGGATAAGAGCCCGAGTAACCATCGTTGGGGGTTTTTACTCATCAACCATGTGAGGGCTTTGTACTTCGCCACCGTGTTGATAAGGTGTGATTATCATCAACCATATGAGGGGTTTATACCACACAACCACCAAGGGGTTTGTACCTTGAATAGCTAGCTTGGTATCTTCTACACATATGATATCCTATATGAGCATGAGTTACCTAAGCATGTTTTACTTAAGCATTGATCATACATGCCATATTGTTACATTGTGCCCACTGTTTAATACTATGCATTTTGATTATGATGCCTATCTAGTGTTGCATTGTATCCTACATACTTAGTATATTCAAGCATACTAACGAATACTCTTGCCTACATGATATCACCATATAGGAATAGGAGTCCAAGTTGATCCTCCTCCTCCACGTGGCTAGATTATTGCCATTCAAGCTAGTTGATCAGTCCTCCATGTCGGGGACCTTAGTCTACTCACACTCTTGTTATGTATTGAGACACTATTCTTTATGTTTTATTTAACTATGAGGGTGAGCTCGGTTGCTTTGTCTTGCCTCCACTCTTATCTATGTAGTAGAGGTGATTGTTGGACATGTTATGTATCTATGATATGAGTTGACTCTTGTGTCTTGACTATGGTATTGTGCAAGCTTTTTCCTCTTAGCCCCTACGGGATTCCGATTCGCCGTGTCACATCAAGGCCCTGGGCTTGGGTCGTGACATAAGGCTTTCACCCTAAAGCAAGGCAGAAACAATTCATGGTTTGATTGTCATTGTCAATTCTTGTTAATGGACTATGACTTTAGAAAGATGAAGAATGCATTCAGAAAAAATAGGGTTAAAATGGATCCTTCGTCCCTATCACTGATAGGGCATCAAATTTGGGAGAGAGTTTCTCAACTGCCTAAAGTTACAGATGCTTCACCTGCTAGACTTCCTCGATACGGTGTTGAACATAATTGGACCAAAACAACGTATATATTGGAAGGACAATCTCCTAAGACTTGATGTTGATGTGATGCATATGAGAAAAATTATTTTGAAAACCTATTCAACACAGTGGTGGATATCAAAGGGAAGACAAAAGACAACCCAAGAGCTAGAATGGACTTAAAGGAATATTGTAAGAGGAAAGAATTGTGGCTGCAGGAACTATCAAATGGCAAAATTTTTAAGCTTAATGCAATTTTTCTTTCACCTTGGATGAGAAATGTGAAATATGTGAGTGGGTTAAAAATTTAAGGATTCTAGAGGGATATGCTTCAAATTAGGGCAAGCGGGTAGACTAGAATGAAGGAAAATTGATAGGTATGAAAAGTCATGATTGTCATGGATTCATGAAATCCTATCGCTTTTAAACATCTTCCTGTGAGAGTATGGAATCCATTCGCAGAGATAAGTCTTTTCTTTAGAGATTTATGTTCTGGACATTGCTTGAAAGTACTTCTGAAACAAATTTGTATCTCATCTTCTGAAGAGTTGATACTGACATAGATTTAGTGAATAAATCTGCTAGATTATCACCTGAACATATTTATTATACATGAATATTTTCATTTTTCTAGAAATCATGTGGGAAGAATAATTTTGATGAAATGTGCCTCATTCTATCTCTTTTTATGAAGCCTTTTTTAACTAAGTTATGAGTATAATATTGTCTTTGAATATGATTGTTGGCACTTTGACATTATTCTCAGGTCACATTTTTCTTTGCTAAACTGCATCATTGATCTCAACCACACATATTCTCTACTTACTTCATGGATCCCAATTAACTCAGCATGATTGAAGAAGTAGTAACAATGGATTGCTTCATTGATCGCCATAATATAGTAATTCCTCCATATGTAAATAGATTTTGTGTTTGAGCTCGAAATTTATGTGGGTCTGATAAATAACTTGCATTTCCATAGGCAATTAGATCTGCACAATCTTGGTTATCATAAAATCTACCCATATCAATAGTCCTCTTTAGACATTCAATTTCCTTTTGGACCTCTACAAGGATTTCAATGAGATTTATATCATCTACGTAAATGATGAATATTACAAATCCTAGTTTAATTTTCTTGATAACAATACAAGGAAAATGGGATCATTTAAATAAATTTCATGTAATGACCCCCTGTTTAGGAGCTTTAAGTACATAAAAGTTGGCCGGAAAAATGACCTAAACTCTAGTTTACTGGGTGACTTATGCCCTGTAAGTTGACCTATAGTGCATTAATCCCATTCTTAAACATAGAACTTTAAGATGGAGAAAAATTTTCCAAGTGCGAGGTAACCCACGGACCAACTGACAACCCATAGGATACCTTACGACCCGTACATGATTTCATGAGTGGGACCCCAAACATGAAGAAAATTTTGAGTTTGTTGAAAGGACACTTACAAATTATCAAATGGTCCATAAACCAGGATACAACCCATAAATGTCTTTCATGGAATGATGCCAACAATAAGGTGAAAATGGCTAAGTGTGTAAGGACTCTACGAGTCCAACCACATCCCATAAAAGATCATATAGCCTATAACATATGTCCGTGGATTTGAGTCTAGCAAAGTCAGTTTTTAGAAAATTTTAGATATGTTATTAGACAAAGGGACTTATGACCCATGATTTGACTTATAGCCCATAATTAGGGTCACGTAGGTAATCCTGACAGTTTTAATGAGGAGTAGTTTTGCCATTTCCGCCCTTTCTATTCCTAAGTGTGTCATTTTTGGGGTGAAAAGAGGGGCCCTATATCATTCTCCAAGCCCTAATCCCTTCATTCATTGCCTTATTCTTTAATTCAGAATTCTAAGGCAAGTAAGAGGTTTTCAAGGCAGGGAAAATGCAAGAACTAGGGTTTCCAATTCTTCCTCTGTAACACCTGATAGGATTATCGAAATACCCCTAGAATAGAATCGTGAGCATGCATAATGCGTCTTCCCAAGCTCTGATGGAAAATCTGAGACCGGATTTACGATCAACATGAAAACTTATGCAGAATAATCTCGATAGGATTTTAGAGTGATCGAATCAATAGATAATCTTTTATGATTAATTACAAAACAGTGTCGGCGCATGCCCAAGGGGCGACGCGTCAGGGAAACGGACCTACACATATTTTTTAAAATATTGGGAATTGAAAAAATCGACCGGAAAGTGATTTACGAAAAATTATACATAAAATGCATTTGATGAATGTGATTTAAGTATATTTTCATAGAAAAATAGTTTTTCAACATGTTTTGAGTTTTTAGTAAAACAAATACACTACTGGCATTCCGAAGTTGAAATTTTTTCTTTTAATTTGAGGGGCAATGCGGTCAATATTCAACCCCTCCTAAACTCAAAACACTATCAAATTAGGTCATTTTGAGGAATAAATAAGGTCTTAAACCCCATTCTAAGTCCTTTTCTAGACACTAAGGGCTTGAGAGAAGAGAAGAGAGAAGCTTGATTGGGGAAAATTCAAAGAGGATTCTTGAAGATTGATCATTAAAGCTTCATCCCTGGTATGTAATGCTAAACTAAAAGCATGAGATTGTTCTCTCATATGCCCCATAGATGGTCATAGAAGAGTTGAGAGTCTAATAAGTCTATATGAAAGATTCTTGAAAGGTTTCTTGAAAATTATATTACTTACATGTATTTTCATATGCTGATGATCATCATAAACTTGTTTTCTTGAATTGAATACTTTTCATGAGATATTGCATAAACCCTCTATGTTAACTTTTGAAATCATGCATGAATGAAGATAGGGATTGAGTTTAGAGCCTTGATTGAGAATGTCGATTGTGATTGTGATGGAGAATGTGAGAATGACGATAGGTGGATAGTATTCGATGGTCCATGAGTGTTCCCAAATGAACTCTAATGAATGTTCCATAATGATTGATCCAAACCTTTAGCTATTGATTGAGAGTTTAATTGATGAGATGATTGGAGTTTCCATGAGACTTATTGAAAGATAGTACCTATAAGAGGCTGATTGAGATGATTTGATTGAGATAGTTTGATTAGGTGGATTGTTTTGTGAGCATTGAGTCATGGGAGGAGTATCGAGCACCGAAAGAGTAAGAGTTAATCCAACTTTCACTCATCAAACTACAACGCCAAGTGTAGGAGTGGACTATGTCCATTAGAGTCAGACAAGTCCCTATCTTGGGGCCATGTCCGTTAGAGTTGGACAAGTTCTCACTAGAGGGCCAAGTCGCTAGAGTTGGACAAGTTCTCATTCTATGGATTAAGTCTGTTAGAGTCGGGAAGGTCCTCATCATATTATCTTGAAACAATAGGACTTGATCAGTTGATTGTCCAGATCCATTATGGTTTTTATTTGTTCTCTACCTGGCAAGTACAGAACGATTGTGGCAATATCGGCGTTACTGTTGTACAGTCACTGGGTCATTAGTGATTGTTGTCAGATAAGAGAAACTTCCAAAAAGTTCCCACCTTGAGCACTCTTAGTCAAGATGAGATGAGATCAGTTGAGATGAGTCCTTTTGAGACAAGTCTAATTTGATTGATGAGTTGATTCATTAATGGGTGACTTGTCTACTCTTTATTCTTGCTTTAGATAGACATTTGATATATTGATTGGTTTCAATATTGAGTTGATTGTTATTTTCACTTTGTTCTACCTATTTCGGTTCCATTCACCTATTTTACATACCGTACATTCCATATACTGATGCCATTCTGGTGCTGCATCATTTTATGATATAGATACATGGGATAGAGATCATCTGCAGGTGCATCATTGAGGATCTTTGGACATTCAGCAGATTGGTGAGCCTTCCCTACTTCGAAGGTAGTAGAGTTAGAATTGCTTAGCCTTATTTTGATTGAGGTAGCCAAGGGTCTATCATTAGCATCACCTGATAGTGATAAAGGCTTCATAAATTAGAGCCGAATGTTGATTGATAAGATTACGAGCTGGTTCATTCTACTAGCCTTTTTTACTATTTTAATATTAGATGATGAGATGTGCCCATTTACTCTTTAATCTTCCGTAGATTAGTAGAATTTATGATTGAATGGATGTGATGAGGCCGAGTGTATCGCTTGGGGACTAGCAACAGTCTCTACGTGCCGGTTACATCTAGGGTACCCTCCCGGGGCGTGACATCCTCAATCCTACAGGTTTATTTTTCTCCATTTTTTTCAAGTTATGTGAGTTAATTTATGGGTAACCTTCGACCCATAAAGTACCCTTACAAGTGCTTTACCTTTTCTTGAAGTTCCATTGAGGTATTATGCATATTTTGTTGATTTGGTGTTGTTTCAAGTTATTAAATGATACTTATAATATCTCATGATTATTTTATTAAGTCTATGTATGTGTATATATATATGCAAGTTTGTACTATTGATGATGACCTCACGAAGAGTTTGATGTTGATAAAGGTTGGACATTTTCGATGTTCCATTAAAAGAGAAATTCCATTACGACTTATGTGATTTATGATTGTTCCGTGGTAAAAGCTGAGCCCACCTCTTTTTCAAGTAATGTTTTCTATCACTTAAGATCATGATTAGAGCATTAACAAAGAGTTTCAAACTTAATATCAAAGATATGAGTATGACGATAAGTGCCCTAAAAAATATTTAAGAAAGGTCCTTAAGATGAATCAATAATTCTCACTTGGTGGTTCCTATGTTCAAGCTACTCCTATGATTGCTACTTATGATTTTAAGTTGAAATATAAAGATTTCATGAGATGACTTATTAGTGAATGTACATTATGGTGAGGTTTGCTAAGAGAACTTTAGAAGCAACCCTTTGTCGCATTAACCATGTGCCACCATAAAAGCCCTTATAGGCTAGGGTAGTGTATCCACATAGGCCATTTATGTTATTATGATGTATGCAAAGTTGACAGAGTTCTACCGAACAAGTGTTCTCCCCGTGCCAACATAGGGGGTTATGTTGGATGTCATGCCTCGGAAGGGTACCGTTAGTGTGGCCGGTTCTCAGAGACCGTGCTAATCCCTGAATGAATCACTTGGGCTCATTGTCACATCATACTCAATCGCAGAAGAAAAATACTCAAGGAAAAGACTGTAATGTAATTAAAGAAATCAAGTCTTTATATAAAAGGTAATTTTCCAATAAATAAGAGTTGGAATAGATACAATACTCAACATCCTCTACTCAATGTCTATGAACCTCTACCTCTAAAATATAAATGGTGTTAAGACAGACCATGGATACCCAACTTAAGGAAAATAAAACACTAACTCAAGCTAGATGATAACAATGTGGAAATCCTCCAAAAAGCAAGGAGGTGTCACCGACCAGCTGAATGCAAATACATCCTCAATAAAGCATATGTTACTGACCTTTAATACCTGTAACTGCCTCATAAAATGATGCAATTCAAAGGTGATATTAGTGCATGGAATGTACTGGTATATAAAATAGCTGAGTGAAACAGAAATGGTAGAATAATATAGAAACAATATCAACTTAAAATAATACTCAATCTGAATATCAAATGTCTATCTAAAGCAAGAATAAAGAGTAGACAAGTGACCCATCAACCAATCAAACCCCATCAAGCAGCTCAACTCAATGAAACTTAACTCAATGGAACTCAACTCGACTCAATGTACTCAAGGTAGGAACTTTCTAGGAGTTTCTCTTATCCGAAAACAATCGCCTATGAGCTAGTGACTGTATAACAATCCTAATGATGTTGCCACAATTATTCCGTATTTTCTCGGTAAGGAACGCATAGGCTCCATAAGGGATCTAAACTCAGCCAGTCCTCTATAGATTTCAGGAACTGTAACTTGAGAGGTGACCATGAAATGTAATGGTTCAATCCCCTCCTACGTTGGGCCGGCATAAGCAATGAGTGCAAGTAGGGCTCACTCTTACTCATTTCGGTGCTCGATACTCCTCTAAGACTCAATGCTCATAAGACTCCTCCTCATTATCTCAAGTAGCCTCATAGAGACACTTATCATCTCAATTAGCCTCATGGAGTCTCTTATAATCTCATATGCGAACACATAGTCCGCTTTAGGGACAATAACTCACTTAATTTACTCAATTGTCAATTTAAGAACTCAGATCATCATTTAGAAGAAATCATTTAGACAAAACTCAAGAACTTAATTATAGAGACTCATAGGATCATCAACCTTAATTAACTCAACCTCATACTCATATCAAGATTACCATCAACATACTCAAGTCAGGGCTCTAGACTCCACCTAGGTTCATTCATGCAATCTTTATAAAATAATAAATAGGGCTTATATAATAATTCATGTAAAAACATTAAATCAGTAAAACCAGTTTATGATGATCATCAACACATGAAAATAGATGTAATATATATAATTCCCAAGAAAATATTCAAAGAAAACATGCATAAAGACTCATTATACTCACAACTCCTCTATGACCATCTATGGGGCACATGGAAGAAATATCCCATGCTTTTGTTTAGCCTTACATACCTGGGTTGACGCTTTGGACAATTATCCTCAAGGAACTCTCTTCGAACTCCTCAATTCCTCACTCCTATTCTTTGCTCTTTACCCCTAGTCTTTTTAATGCACTTAGAAAGGCTTAATAAAGGGTAAACAAAACCCCTTTTTATACTTAAAATGACCTATTTTGATCATGGTTTAGGTCTAGGAGGGGTTTGGAAAGGTCTGGGATTCCTCTCATGAAAGTTGAAAAAGTTCATCCTGGGACATGGGGTTTGTGACATGGACATGATATATTTCGATGTTTTTCACCAAAAAGTCTTCGAACGAGATTTCCAATCCCGTAGAAAATTTTTGGAATAAAATCAAGTGTTGGACTGTGGCAGGTGCACGTTGCACACCTGTCTTGCTCCCTCACTAGTTCACATTTTTGCATCAAAAAATTATCTTTTGATCCGATTGCTCTAAAAATCAACCGAGACCAATTTGTCACTCAATTCGTACTAATCGCAAATCTGGCCTAAGATTTGCCATCAAAGCATGGAAAGACGCATTATGCGCACATCTATCTTCTAGGGTATTTTGGCAATTTTGCCAGGTGTTGTATTATCTCTCCCTTAGAATCACTCCTCCTCAAATGATGAATAAAGTTGGATATCAAGGCACGAATAGACTCAAGACTCATCAACATACTCTTATCAATCTATTGCACATCATAAGGTCTCATCTTTTCCCTCTTTTCTATCTCTATCCCTACATGACACAAGTACAACACCAAAGTCACAATTAAAATACATTCACTCTCCCTCATGTATCCTCATCTCCCGTATACTACTATCAGCATCACTACATGGACCTAGAGGAACTCGTCATCTCCCCCATTAGCGAAACCCCAACTACTACTCCTCATACTAGATAAGCACGATTATGCATCTAAAGCTTGATACTCTACATCCTACTATCAACAATGGTATAACAAGCCGAAGGCTAGTGTATGTGTAAGATGACATCAGAACCAAGAACTCTCACTCTCTCTCATCAACCATCACTCCTTTACTACGTTAACACTCTATCAAGGCTGGAAAGTTGGATTACTCAAAAGGCTTGGAATAAAGATCATTAGCATGATTCAATCGAGAAATCTTGTTTGGAATGTTCATAATGAAGTACAATCCTCCTTGTCTATTGAGACTTATAAAGAGTTCACAGAACTATACATAGTGTAAAACTCAGGTCACATCTCACTCAACATAGGATTGGGAACTCTTAGACCCATAAGGTAAGATCAAAATCAAATGAAGTCATTTCTTCTTATCCTTAAAACTCAACATAAATTACAATCAATAAGTGGTATATTGGACTAAGCCATTAGCATGACAGTCATATACCAGATATGAATAGAACATCACCTCAGTGAAAGAATAAGGAACATATGATATGGCAAGGAACTGAGGCCTTACATCGATCAACCTATCTCTATCAGACTCAGGATTTACTTTAGGTTAATCACCTTCTCATCTCCCCCTTAGTTCAAAGGTTACCTCTCTAGCCTTAATACTAAACTCCCTTTACTAATCTAGAAGCTCATATCTCTACATGGTAAAGGAATCACTATCCACAAAATGCCTCAAACTCTTATGTTATACTATAGTCGCATAGGTATATAATAGCCACCAAGACTCTCTTCAAAGATACCCATCTTATCTTTATCCTGTCTCTATGAAAGCCATTCTATATTTACTGCTCTCATTGGCATACATAACCACTTTCCATGACTTACGATCTATCCTCTTCTTTTGCCTGCTAATGCTCAATTTTTGTGCTCTTATAAATTCATTTGTATAATACTTAGACTATCATGGAAAACTCATCATCATCTATCCATAAGCCTCGATCGACTTAGCTATTCATGATGACAAATGTTACTTACATCAGGATTCTCCACATCGACAACTCAAATATACTAGCTAGATTCTTATAGCAGTCATAACTTAGAGCTTCACACATCCTTACACAATCATGGATACACATCTCAAGTCTCTTCTTATCTATTGAGCTATCCTTGTCTAACTCGTCTTACCTAATGGGAACTTGTACCCTACCTATAACATCACTTCCTCACAAATCAACATCTTCATCTTGAACATACATTATGGTAAGCCTCTTAGAGAAAATCTCCAACTAAGACTACCACTCTCACAATGTTATCTCCTCTTTAACACTGCTCCTTAAAATTCAAGCTTAGGGTCTAGCACTAACATGTACATCTATCACACACCTCCTTAATGCCAACTTACAACTGCTAGGTAAAACGTTAGAGAGCTTAATCCCACTAAGATCTCATAGCAAGTATTCAATCAACACATCCCTTCCTCAAAACTCCGTACCACTCACCTAATCAATCATATATCCTTATCTAATGAAGTTCATAACTTGATGAGCCTCATGAATTCTCACTTAAAAGTCATAAGCCAAATTTAGATCTATCACATTGAAAGTACTCTTTTCCCCTACTCGACATATACACTTCACCCTCAATATTATGAATACTATAACACACCAACATAAACTTCCTTCTAGTTTGAGCACGTTCTATCACCTTCTAACAATAACTCTTCCTCTATATACCATCATAAAATTCATGGGGGTACTTATGACTCTTTCATCAAACTTATGGCAATCGACTCATCACCTTGTTACTTACTAGTTACGTAACTCTAACAACAATCCTCAATCATCTATCACTCTTGCAATCTTGCCCCTTTTTTTCCATCATCATCCTTCTAATTTTGGGATAACTCGATTCTACTCAGAGTTTATAAGACCTCTCACCTCACTCATAGGTGGTTACATTAAACTCTTTAGAGACATAAGTTCCTCTCTCATGGGTAACGTCGGAAGTGAGTTTTGAAAAAGAGGGTCTGGTACATCTAGGGCTAATTCAAATGCACGATTCATATAAGTAATAGTGCACTCTTTCTACTCAAGCAACTTAGAAGACTAGTCGATTTCTCTTAAGCCTAGTGTAATCTCTCTACCATTTTGATTACTTTACTGGAGAGGATCTTGTCACGACCCAAGCCTAGGGCCTAAATGCGACACGACGAATGGGGAACCCGAAGGGACCCCAAACAAGCCTCTTAACATATCATCACATATCCTTGATTACGGAAGAATTAAAAAATTTCAATTAAAGTAAGGGCAAGGAGACTAAGGGAAACTTGCATAAACATTGAAGTCAAAAGTCAAGATTCAAGCTCATACATAGTACACACTTTGTCGCACATACACCTCTAAAACATAGAAAGAGCGGGGGCCATGAAAAGGTAACCGGGCTCACCCTCTAATCAACTATAACATAAGGTAGCATCTCAATATATAGATAATAGGGAAGAGACATAACCAAAGTCCCCGAAATGGAGGACTCACCACAAGCTTGGAGTAGCACCGTCTAACCACGTAGAGGAGGAGAATGATCAACTCTGGCACAGGATGTAGGAAAGAGTATGCATTAGTATATTTGAATGTACTAAATATGCGGTATGCAATGTAACAAGAGATAGGCATCATAATCCAATATACAAAAAAAGATAGACAATAGGCATATTATGATAAGATGGTATGTATGATCAATGCATATGTCAATCATGATTGAGTATATCATGCTCATATAGAATATCATATGTGAAGAATGAGACCAATCAAGCTATCCAAGGTATAAACCCCTTGGTGGTTGATGGTAGTCGCACCCCGCTATCCATGGTGACGAAGTATAAACCCAGGCATGGTTGATAGTGGTCGCACCCCGCCATCCATAGTGAAAAGGTATAAACCCCCTGCATGGTTGATGACGGTCACACCGTAAACATCCATGGTGATGAAGTATAAACCCCTCACATTGTTACCTACGCTCTTTCCCCCTGTATCGGCCATGGTCTATGCAACACTTTATATAGGATTCATCATAGGCTCTTATACAATATCTCATATAGGAATAAATATATACATCAACTCATTTCATCATCATAAAATCATTAATATCATATCTCATGCTTTGGACCTTCAATTCCTCAAGAAGCCATAACCGGATATTTTATCAAACACCTTGGGGGTGTGTAATGGGAATGAAAAAGCACGCAATTTAGAGATGCAATCATGAAGAAAAATCAGTGTAAAATGTTTAATCAACACCTTGCAACACCCCTAAGACATTCATTTCAAAATCCCTCATCATTTCCAATATTAGATCCAAGATTTAAAGCTCAAAATCTGCTTAAACAACCATACTTTCATGTATTGAAATCATTGTGCCGTAAATTTCTCAATATTTAAGACTCACATGTAAAATTAACTTTAAATCATGCATTAATAAGTAAAAGAGGGTTTAGACACCATGGGCAAAAAGACCCAATGGTTCAACACCAGATACCTTAGCTTTGGAGAAGCTCTTGGTGAAGGTTGACAATGGAGACTTGAAGCTTGAAGAGGATCCTTAAATCCGGATGAGGGTTTTGGGAATTGGTTTTTGAGAGTAAAATAAGATTGTGTGGGAATGGGTTTTGGGAAATGTTTAGAGTGATGTAAGAGTAAAATAATTCTAAGTATAAGTGAAAACACGATTGAAAAATTTGGGCCCAACACTTAGAAAAATATTGAGCAGGCTAAAAAAAGGATAGCACCCACATACACATCTCTGCGTCACCTCCACTCCAATTACACTGCTCCGTGTTACAAAAGTGAAGTGGAAAACTCTCTGGAAAGTGTACCATATGAAATTTCATAAATCGATTTCTTCGCTTTAAAATCGAGGTTAGACCCTTGTCACCCTAATTGGAACCCCCTGAACAAGAATATGAAGTCGGACTTTTGAAATAATAAATAAATATTTAGATATACAGAAATCAAAATTTTTGGGCATTTAAAGGCACATTTTTGGGCAATTTTGGGGTCATTTCAATATCTACCCTTGGGAACATTTGTCCCCGAACGTAGAAGAGACGTTCAAGACAAGAGTAATCATGAATGAATTAGCCCCAACAAGAATGCATCATAACAAGTAAAACAACATTTTCAAATTCTCAATATAAGTGTAAAATCATCATAAGTTTACCAACTTAAACATTAATGCATATGAATGGCTTAGGCCTTAAATGTAAGGCTTGAAGTCACATATGGAACTTAGGAGTAGTCCCTTAGGCTTGAGTGGAGTGGAAGAGATAAGGGTACCGCTTTTGCATGTCCGCTTCAGCCTCCAAGTGGCTCTTTTTGACTTGTTGATTCCTCCAAAGGACCTTAATCTCTTCACTTGTCTATCCAAGATATGAATCGGAATCTCCTTATAAGTCAAGTTATCTTCAATAACACCCACAGCATCAAGAGGCACAATAGCATTATGATCACCAACACAGTTTCTCAAAATAGAAACATGGAATACCAGATGGACCAAATTTATCTCATTATGCAACCTCAACTCATAAGCCACCTTACCAATCCTCTTTATCACCTCATAGGGACCAACATACCTAGGACTCAATTTCCCTTTTTTGCCAAACCGGACCACACCTTTCATTGGAGAAACCTTCATATAAACCCAGTCCTCCACTTGGAATTCTAGGTCTCTTCTTCTCACATCGGCATAGGATTTTTGACGACTTTGGGATGTCCTCGACCTTTCCCTAATCATCTTAACCTTCTCAAGAGCATCCATGACCAGATCTGGTGCTAATAAAGCTACCTCTCCAACCTAAAACTAACCCATCGGTGATCTATAAAGTCTCCCATAAAGAGCCTCAAAAGGAGCCATACCGATGCTAGAGTGATAGCTATTGTCGTAGGCAAACTCAATCAATAGAAGATGGTCATCCCAACTACCTTTAAGCTCTAACACACAAGCCCTAAGCATATCTTCAAGTGTTTGAATTGTCCTTTGTCTTGGCCATCGTTTGAGGGTGAAAGGCCGTACTAAGGTGAACTTTGGTACAAAGACCCCTTTGAAAAGATTTCCAAAAGTGTGAAGTAAATTGGGTACCACGATCCAATATAATGGATAAGGGAACCCCATCCAACCTCACTAACACATGGATATACATCCTTGCATACTCCTCAGCCCCATATATAGTCTTGACCAGTAGAAAGTGAGCCAATTTCGTCATCCTATCTACCACCACCCATAAGGAATTAAAACCTTTCCTAGTTTTGGGCAACCCAACCACAAAGTCCATGTTAATCACCTCCAATTTCCAAGTAGGAATCTCTATATATTGGGTTAGGCCACCTGGCCTTTTGTGTTCATCTTTCACTTATTAACAACTATAGCATGGAAACAAATTTGGCAATATCTCTCTTCATGCCTCCCTACCAATACACTTCCCTCAAGTATCTATACATTTTGGTGGAGTCAGGGTGGTTAGAATAAGAGGAATTATGGGCCTCATCGAGAATTCTCTTCCTCAAACCATCAACACATGGAACATACAACCTACCTTGGTATCTAAGGGCCCCATCTCCCCCTTGGGAGAAAATCTCTATCTTGCCCTCTTTCACCAAGGCCTTTAACTCAAGCAAGGAGGAGTCTATATCTTGTTTAGCTATCACCTCATCAACCAAAGAAGATTTAGAACCATCCACAACAACAGCACTATCACCCACATCTTTCAACCTCAACCCCAGTCTAGCCAATCCATGCAACTCCCTACTACTGTCATCCACATAAGCTAAACTACCAATGGACACCCGACCTCAAAGCATCCGCCACAACATTTGTCTTACCAAGATGGTAATGCACACTCATGTCATAGTCCTTAAGAAGTTCAAGCCATCATATTTGCCTCAAATTGAGATCTTTTTGAGTGAAGACATATTGAAGGCTCTTATGATCGGTGAAGATATGAACATGCACCCCATATAAATAATGACGCCAAATCTTTAATGCGAACACCACAATGGCTAATTCAAGATCATGAGTAGGGTAGTTCCTTTCATTCACTTTAAGATACCTAAAAGCATAGGCTATGACCTTACCATTTTGCATCAGTACACAACCCAAACCAACTCTAGACACATCACAATACATAACAAAACCCTCAAGCCTATCCGGTAGAGACAATATAGGAGCGGACACAAGTCTATCTTTCAATGTTTGGAAGCTTTTCTCACACTCATCGGTCCACACAAACTTCACCTTCTTTTGAGTCAATTTTCTCATAGGAGAGGCAATAGAGGAGAACCCATTCACAAACCTTCTATAGTAAACCCACAAGGCACAAGAAACTCCTAATATCCGATGGGGTCAATGGTCTAGGCCAATACCTAATCACCTCGGTTTTCTTAGGATCCACTTTTACCATTCCCCGACACCACATAACCCAATAATGCAACCTCCCCCAACCAAAACTCACATAAATCATATTTAGCATACAATCTTTCCTCCCTCAATCTTTGCAACACAACCCTCAAATGACCCATATGCTCTTCCCTACTATGAGAATAGATCAAAATATCATCTATGAAGACCACAACAAAGGAATCAAGGTAGGGCTTGAAGACTCTATTCATTAGGTCCATGAAGATGGTCGGTGCTTTTTGTCAACCCAAAGGACATAACCATAAATTCATGATGCCCATATCTAGTCCGGAAGGCTGTCTTGGGAATATCACACTCCCTCACCCTCACTTGATTGTAATCGGACCGAAGATAAACCTTAGAGAAAAAGATAGCCCTTTGCAATTGGTCAAACAACTCATCAATCCTTGGAAGAGGATATCTATACTTTATAGTGACCCTATTGAGTTGCCGGTAGTCAATGCGCATCCTAAGTGACCCATTTTTCTTCTTTACAAACAACACCGGTACAACCCAAGGGGATTGGCTAGATCTAATAAACCCCTTCTCCAATAAATCCTTAATTGCACCTTTAACATCTTCAACTCCACGGGGTCATACGGTAAGGAGAAATGGAGATAGGTTGGGTGTCGAGAAGGAGATCTATACCAAAATCTATCTCCTTTTAGGGAGGAACACTAGGAAGGTCATTTGGAAAGACATCAAGAAACTCATTCACAATTGAAACCGACTCAATAGAAGGGACTTTGGACTCCACATCTGTGACTCTCACAAAATGATACAAACACCCCTTGGAAATCAATCTATGGGTTAATGCATAAGATGAACCTACCCCTCACTATTATATCATGACTTTCTTACTCAAGGACGACTTCATTTGGAAATTGAAAATTGACCCTACAGGTTCTACAATCGAAAGAAGCATAGTATGCATGCAACCAATCCATCCTAAGAATAACATCAAAATCAACCACATCAAATTCAACAAGATAACAAGTTAGGATTTTATGCAAGATGTAAATCGGACAATTTCTATGCACCCTCCTAGCAAGAATAGATGCACCAATAGGAGTAGACACTACATATGACTCATATAATAACTCCGACTAAACATGGAGCTTTTAAGCAACAAAGGGGGTAACAAAGGAAAGGGTGGAACCCCAATCAATCAAACCATATACATCAAGATAACAAAAATTTCAACATACTGATAACAACATCAGGGACCTCACCAACCCCATACCTCCCATGTAGAGCATAAAAGTGATTATGCTTTGGGGCACCACCTTGAGGACCACCTCTACCCAATGGAGCCGCATTTGCACCCTGAACCTTGCCACAGTTTCTTGGACAATCCACTTTCTTGTGGCCAAGCTCCCCACATTCAAAGCATTCATTGGAACCCTTCAAGTATGGGCCCTTATGAATCCCTTTATATCTAGGACACACATCATTAGAAGCCACACCAATAACTTCTTCAGGCCTAGGGAAGTCATTGGCAAACCCCTTATTAGTAGCATGAGAAGGCCTTTGGCATTGAAATCTAGTATCCTTAGGAAACTTGCCTTCAAATCGGGCTCTCTTGGCCTCATGACACCTCCTCTTTCTCAACTTCTCTTTTTCCATTTGCTCAGCATATGTTATCAACCGAGATAAGTCCATGTAACTAATAAGCATTGTGGACCCGCACTCTTCACTTACCAAATCGTTGATCCCCCTAACAAACCTGTTCATCCTTGACCTAGAATCGGCTACCAAGTGAGGAACATACTTTGAGAGTTGATTAAATTTGAGGGCATACTCCCTCACACTCAAATCACCTTGTGTCAATTCATAAACCCAACCCACTTTGCTTCCCTAAGCTCAAAAGAGAAGAACTAATTTACAAAGACCAATTTGAATTCCTCCCAGAGCACCACATAGCCATTACCTTTCTCATCTTTCCATTGATCAAAACAAAATTTAGGTTACCCCCTTGAGTTGGTACACCGCCAACTCCACCTTCTTATTTGGCCCAATACCTATGATCGACAAGATTTTGTAGATTTCATTTATAAACTCTTGTGGATCCATATCCACCTTTGACCCATGGAAAGCCGGAGGACGCATCCTCATGAAGTCCTTTACCCTAGCTCCTGGGTTAGTAGCATGAGGGGATTGGGCCCCTTGTTGAACTTGATTGGCCACCACTTGGGCACGGATAGTAAGGGCATCCCAGAGCTCACGATTGGTAGGTTGCTCCTCGGGAGTTTGGGCTCGCCTTCCTCTAGTATTAGGCATGATTTAGCATCATAGAGAACAATCGTTAGGGGGAAATACTTATTACAACTCTGTAGCACAACTTAGTACATGAAGAAGGGAAACATTTTCTAAAATGCCTCATAGCATCCTATTCATAGTCATGGTGCACTTCACAAACATGAATAGGACTCTAATCGACATGGTGTCTGGGACTCCAAGGATCTATCAACCTAGTGCTCTGATACCAAGTTTTTCACGACTCAAGTCTAGAGCCTAGATGTGACAAGGCGAATAGAGAACCCGAAGGGACCCCAAACAAGCCTCTTAACATATCATCACACATCCTTGGTTGCGGAAGCATAAAAAAGCATATTCAATTAAATAAGGGCAAGGGGACTAAGGGAATCTTGCATAAACATCGAAGTCAAAAGTCAAGAGTCAAGCTCATACATAGTACACACCTTGTCCAACATACACCTCTAAAATATAGAAAGAGCGTGGGCAAGAGAAGGTAACCGGGTGCACCCTCATAGTCAAATATAACATAAGGTAGTGTCTCAATACATAGATGATACGGAAGAGACATAACCAAAGTCACCGAAATAGAGAACTTATCACAAGCTTGGAGTAGCACCGTCTAACCACGTGGAGGAGGAGGATGATCAACTCTCACCGTCCCCTACATGGTGATACCATGTAGGCAAGATTATGTGGTAGTACATTTGAATGTACTAAGTATGTTGGATGCAATGCGATAAGAGATAGGAATCATAATCCAAAATGCAAAAAATGATAGACAATAAGCATATTAGAGCAAAATGGCATGTATGATCAATGCATATGTAAGTCATGCTTAAGTATATCATACTCATATATAACATCATATGTGAAAAATGAGACTAAGCAAGCTATCCAAGGTATAAACCCCTTGGTGGTTGATGGTGGTCACACCCTGCAATCCATGGTGACGAAGTATAAACCCCTCTCATGGTTGATGGTTGTTGCACCCCACCATCCATGGTGATGAGGTATAAACCCCTCCTATGGTTGATGATAGTCACACCCCAAACATCCATGGTGACGAAGTATAAACCCCTCGCATGGGTACCTAGGCTCTTTTCCCCCCGAATCGGGCATGGTCTATGCAACACTTTATATAGGATTCATCATAGGCTATAATGCAATATCTTATGTAGGAATAAACATATACATCAGCTCATTTCATCATCACAATATCATTCATATCATATCTCATGTTTTGGACCTTCAATTCCTCAAGAAATAATAACCAGACATTTTATCAAACACCTTGGGAGTGTGTAATAAGGGTAAAAGAGCATGAAATTTAGATATGAAATCATGCAGAAAAATCAGTGGTAAAACCTTTATTCAACACCTTGCAACACCCGCAGACATTCATATCAAAACCCCACATCAATTCCAACATTAGATCCAAGATTTAAAGCTCAAAACATGCTTAAACAACCATACTTTCATGTATTAAAATCATTCTGCAGTAAATTTCTCAATATTCAAGACCCACATGTAAAAATCAACTTTAAATCATGCATTATTAAGTAAAAACGGCTTTAGGCACCATGGGTGAAAGGACCCAATGGTTCAACACCACATACCTTAGCTTTGGAGAAGTTATTGGTGAAGGTTAACAATGGAGACTTGAAGCTTAAAGAGAATCCTTAAATCCAGATGAGGGTTTTGGGGCTTGTTTTTTAGAGTGAAATAAGACTAAGTGTGGGAATGAATTTTGGGAAATGTTTAGAGTGATATAAGAGTTAAATAATTCTAAGTATAAGTGAAAACACGCTTGGGAAATTTGGGCCCAACACTTAAAAAATATTGAGCAGGCTAAAAAAAAAAACAATTCCCAGATACACATCTCCACGTCGTGGAGGCGACACAGAAACTCCAATTACACTGCTTCGCATCACAAAAGTGATGCGGAAAGCTCTCTGGAAATTATAACATGTGAAATTTCATTAATCGATTTCTTTGCTTTAATATTGAGGTTAGGCCCTTGTCATCCTAATTTGGACCCCTTGAACAAGAATATGAAGTCATATTTTTAAAATAATGAAAGAATTTTTAGATATAAGGAAATAAAAAATTTTTGGCATTCCGAGGTACGTTTTTTTAACACTTATGGAGTCGTTTCAGATCTCATATGTGAGAGTTTAAACATTACTGTCTCTATCACCTCGTGGACAACGCATAGTCAAAAGATTTAGTACAACACATGAATCATCATAGATTTCATAGAAAATAGCTATATCGCGTGATTTAGTGTCTGAAAAATGTGAAAATTTTCCTAAATGTCAATAGTCCCTTATTTATATAAGTGAGCCCTCACAACCATTAATAAGTGCCTATAAATACTGCTTCATAGATACTCTAGGACATTTGAACTCTATGTTCTGATACCATATTTGTCACGCTCAGGGAGGGTACCCTTGGTGTGGCCGGCACTTAGAGACTGTTGCTAGTTCCCGAGAGGACCACTTGACCTCATCGTCAATCATAGCAAAAGCAGAAGAAAAATACTCAAGGAAAAGACTGTAATATAATTAAAGAAATCAAGTCTTTATTTAAAAGTTAATTTTCCAATAAGTAAGAATTGGAAAAGAAACAATACTCAACATCCTTTACTCAATGTCTATGAAGCTCTACCTCTAACCTCTAAATGGTGCCACGACAGGCCATGGCTACCCAACTCAAGAAAAATAAAGCACTAACTCAATCTAGATGATAATAATATGAAACTCCTCTGAAAAATTAGGAGGTCTCATCGACCAGATGAATGCGAATAGATCCTCAACGAAGTGCGTATTGTTGACTTCTAATATCTACCTTTACATCATAAAACGATGTAGTCCAAAGGAGACATCAATATATGAAATGTGTTGGTATGTAAAATAGTTGAGTGAAATAGAAATGATAAAACATTATAAAAACAATATCAACTCAAAATAATACTCAATCAGAATGTCAAATATCTGCTTAAAGCTAGAATAAAGAGTAAAAATTGACCCATCAACCAATCAAGCCTCATTAAGCAATGAAACTCAACTCAATGGAACTCAACTTAATGAAACTCAACTCAATAAAACTCAACTCAATGTAACTCAACTCGACTTAGAGTACTCAAGGTAGTAACTTCTGGGAGTATCTCTTAGTCGACAATAATCACTTCTGAGCCAGTGACTATACAAAAATCCCGCTAATGTTGCCACAGCTATTCTGTAATTGCCTAGTAAGGAATGGATATAATCCACCAGGGATCTAAACTCAACCAGTCCTCTATTGATATCAAGGATTGTAACTCTAGAGGGGACCGTGAGATGTAATGGTTCAATCCTCCCCTACGTTGGGCTGACGTAGGCAAGGAATGCAAGTAGGACTCACTCTTACTCATTCGATGCTCGATACTTCTCCCAAGACTCAATGGTCATAAGACTCCTCTTCATGATCTCAAGTAGCCTCATAGCGACATCATCATCTCAATTATTCTCATGGAGACTCTCATCATCTCGTTGACTCCAACTCCTAGTCCGCTATTAGGCCTTTAACTCATATACTCCTATGTTGTTTCACGGACTTTAAATGATCTCAATTTACTCAATTCTCAATTCAAGAACTCAAGAATTCAGATCATCATTTAGAAGAAGTCATTTAGCCAAAACTCAAGAACTCAATTAATTCAACCTCATACTCACATCAAGATTACCATCAACATACTCAAGTCAAGGCTCTAGACTCTATCCCTAGGTTCATTCATGCAATCTTTATAAAATAATCAATAGGATTTATGCAATAATTCATATAAAAATATTAAATCAAGGAACTCTCTTCGAACTCCTCAATTCGTCACTCTTCTTCTCTTCTCTTTAGCCCTAATCTTTTTCAAGCACTTAGAAAGGCTTAAGAATGGGTAAAAAAAAACCTTTTTATACTTAAAATAACCTACTTTGATCATGGTTTAGATCTAGGAGGGGTTTGAAAAGGTCTGGAATGCTCCTTTTGAAATTCAAAAAAGTCTATCTCGGGATATGGGGTCTGCGACGCAGACAGGGTATATTTTCTTTATTTTCACTGAAAATTCTCCGAATGAGCTTTCCAATGCTATAGTAAATTTTTGGAATAAAACCAAGTATTGATCCGTGGCAGGTACGCTTTGCACACCTGTCGTGCTTCCTCACAGGTTTGCATTTTAGCATCGAAAAATTATCTTTTAATCTGGTTGCTTTAAAAATTAATCGAGACCATTTTTCTACTCAACTTTTCATGCTGATCGCGAATCTGGCGTCTGATTTGCCATCGAAGCACGGGAACACACGTTAAGCTCATATATCACTTCTAGGGTATTTGGTAATTTTGTCGTGTTATATTGGATTTCATATAGTAGCTCACATAGTCTTATATATCAATGAAGGTCTACTCCCACAAGTATATGATTCTATGTTGTGATTTAATTCCATATGTTTTTCTTGCATCTGCTCTCATTCATATTGAGCCATGCCCTTACTTCATGCATGAGTTTACATTGACCTTATTTTCTATGTATATATTATATTTAAGAATGATAGCATTACAATTTCATTCATGTATTACATCTCACATGCATAGTAAAATAAAACGACTAACATAACACATATTTTGCCTGCATGATTTAACCATGTAGGGATAGACACATCCACCAACTCGTCGCTAGTAATCAGTATCCAAGACTATTTTTTTAATTGTTGTGAGCCTTTAGTTCCGGAATCTTTTACTTTTTGTTTCTATCTTGTATCTTTGCTTTGATTTTAGATGATGTTTATCTCTTCTGATGCATTTACTTTCTATATTACACTATTTTGGGACTTCTTTCTATTTGATAAAGATCGACTTATAGGTATTATCTGCTTATGACGTAGTTGATATGAGTCTGGACAAACAAGTTTTTGTAGTATTTCCACTGCTTTTTAATATTGCTTCATTGTCAAATTGGCCCTTAGTCCATTTTTCCTTACTCCACAAAAAGTTTTACTTAATACATATGAATACTTAACATGCTTGAGATGACTTGGGTAAGGTGCCTTCAGCTATCTCATTTCCCGTGTGACGAGTAGGCCTATAGATCAGGTCGTTATATTTCATTTATCAAGTACTCAATAAGACAAGTATATCACATACATCTTGATTATTTTAGATCATATAATGATCTTTGTAATCTAATTGAGAATATCTCCCGAGATTTAGATTTACATGTATCAGAAAATTTGAATTCTTTTGAATTTTCTCATATAAATTTCATTATCAAGTGAACCATAAAGGTAAGTTGTAACCATATTCATTAGATGTATTTCAAAATCTTATTGTATAGCTAAATTGATGAGATATTGAAAAGTTATTGTATCCATAACAGATGAATATGTTTCTTTATAGTAAACTCTAAGACTTTGAGAGAATCCTTGTGCAATAAGGCATTATATTTTACAATTTCATTTCGTTTTCACACAAATATTCATTTATATGCAACTAGTTTTACACTATCAGGGTTTTGGACTACAGGTCCAAAAACTTTTCATTTAGCAAGTAAATTCAATTCTAATTGAATTACCTCTTGCAATTTGGCCAATCATATCTCTGCTAACATTCTTCAACAAATTTAGGTTCAAGATCCGCACTGTCTTATATAAGATTGAGCGCACTATTATATCCAAAAACATTATCTACTGTAATTTTTAATTGATCCAAATTTATCCCACCACCAGTATAACTTATTGAAAATTCTTCATTCACTTGAATCTCGAATTCACTGATTTCTTTAGGAATATTAGGCTTAATCAGATCTTGAACTTTTTCATGAGAATCTTTTATAGTGTAATCTTTAACATTTTTCATGCTTCTTTTTATAGAATTGTTATCCTCTAAGCCCAATTGTGTACCATGCTTTAGGTGTGTTTGGTATTCAAAAGCTAAAAACTAGTAGATGGTCCTTTTGGGATATCGATCTGGATAGCCACATTCATTTTAGAGAAATATGATTTGGTTATCCATTTCAAATCAGTAAATGCATCTGACATTTGATTTGTTATTTCTTATAATTGGATGATCTTTTGAACCTCCTGGTCACACATATAGATACATGGATCAAAATGAGATAGTGATGACATTTTTCATGCAATTTCTTTGATTTGATATCTTTTGTAAGTGGATAATCTTCTGGACATCTTGCTTCCATATATGGGTACATGGATCAAAATAAGTTAGTGATAAAATTTTTCACTCAATTTTCCTTTTGGGTTCCTTTTTTCTTCCCCCTAATTGTAAGAAAGTTATTTCATTAAATTGACAATCTTTATTGATGTCCATCTTAGTACACTTTCATAGTGCTACAAGCATATATACAACACAATCAAAGATTCGTAGATGAGCTATTTTTGACTCATGACTAAATACTAATTGTGATTGAGTGTATTTTTTATAATTAGTTGGTTTGAGGGGACAAACACTACTGCATGTAAGATAGCATAACCCCAAACATTAGTCGTTAGTTTCATTTTCCCAAGTAATTGTCTTACTATCAATTATAAGAGCTTAATAAATAGCTCTGCAAGGTCATTTTGAGTATAAACATGAGCAACAAGATATTCAGTTCTTATCCCAATTGATAAACAATAATTGTTAAAAGTTTGGGATGTAAATTCTCCAGCATTATCAAGGCGAATAACCTTAATAGGATGATCTGAAAATTTTGCTCTTAATTATATTATTTATGCCAATAGTTTCACAAATGTTAGGCTGCAAGATGATAAGAGGCATACATGAGACCATTTTGAGGATGCATCTATTGAGACTATAAAATATCGGAACTATCCACTAGATGGATGATTAGATCCACGTATATTTCCATGTATATATTCAAAAAGTTAGGAAATTTGATATCAACCTTTAGGGTTGATTGCCTGACAATTAATTTTTCTTGATAACAAGCATTACACAAAAATTCATCATTACTAAGAATCGTCAGGTTCTTTAAGGGATGTCTAGTTGAATTTTTAAGAATTTTCCTCATTATTATTGATCTAAGAGGAACTATTCGGTCATGCCACAGCACAAAAGTATTTAAATCAGTAGACATTTTGTGTACAATTGAATATTCTTCAATTGTACTAATTCTACATAATATAGGTCAGAAGATAAGTTTGGTAATTTCTTCAAAATATATTTTTGGCCTGAGACACTCTTGATTATACGAAGGTATTCAATATTCATTTCATTTAGTGTGTCGACATGATATCCATTTTGGTGGATATCTTTGAAACACAGAAAGTTTCTTGGGAATTTAGAAGATAAAAGTGGATCTTCTATAATAAGCTTTGTCCCCTTAGTTAGAAATATAGTAGCTCTTCCGGAGCTCTCAACCAATTTTGAGGCATATTCATATTTTCTTCAAAATAAAAATGAAGTAAATATTATTATTAAATGTAGCTATTATACATACTTGATTTATTTGTAGAAACTAGAGAAATATAAATATACCAACTAGCACAAACAAATAGAAAAGATAATTATTTAGATTATAACAGGCACATCAATGATCATTTCTCCTTTTAGGAGATAAAAAAAAATCAGCTACATTCAGATTCATGGGCTCAACATTATCTTTAGAGATAAAATTTATTTTTGGATTATTATTGCCTCTTTTTAAGGATGCCTAATAGAGTTGAACCAAACACTTTGATGATCAACAGGTACGTGACCAATACACTATTCCTCCACATCTATGACATATACTTTCTAAATTGTTCTTTTTCATAACTTCCTATTTTTCACCCTACTTTTTATACTTTTGATCATTTTTCTCTGCAAGATAGCCATCATGATTTTCTCGTTGGTGATAATTTTTCTGATTCACTTTAGGAAGTTCCACAGAACCAACGGGTTGTCTTTCATGATTTTTCATCAATAGGTTGTTATGTTGTTCAACAATAAGAAGATGTGAAAGTAATTCAGAATATTTTTAAAACTTATTTCTTGATATTGCTATTGCAGAAATATATTTGTGGGAGAAAATGTGGAGTATGTTTTTCAAGCTGAGCATATTCAGTAATATCTTCTCCGCGTAAATTTAACTATAATATAATTCTATACATGAAAGAATTATATTCAGTTATACTTTCAAAGTCCAGCAATCTCAAATTAAACAAATCAGGACGTGCTTGTGAAAGGATGACAAACATTGTGTGGTCATATTTATCTTTAATATTGCTCCATATCATAAGGGGATCTTTCAGAGTGAGATATTACATTTTCAACCCCTTGCCAAGATGGTGGTGGAGAAATATCATAGTTTTGGAATGATCTTGTTTGGATGCCTAGCTATTATCTTTAATGGTATCTACCAGACCTATCATATCCAGGTGATTTCAGCATCTAGTGCCCAAGGTGAATAGCCTTTAATTTTTCCATTATATCCGTGGCAAGTTTAATAATATTAGATATTTTAGAAAAATAAAGTTGTTACCCTTTTAACCTACTTAAAGCAGTTTGAAATGGCTAGAGCTTTGTGTTGATAATGTGTCATGAAATAAATAACAAATACTAAATCTAGTATCGCCGAAGAAGAGTTGAAAGAAGAAAAGTAAGAGAGATAAGAATATAGAAAATTTTTCCTTCACTTGTTCATCTGTTCATCTATACATTTCCATATAGTTTGTATGCCTTTTTATAGGCACAAGGTTCAGAGGAAGAAATATGGGAAATAATTTAGTGAAAGGTTATTAAATAAAAAGATGTATCACTAAATGAGAAAAGGAAAAGAAAAGGTGGAAGCATAATGAAGAATTTTCACATATCGCCACTTAAAAATATCTTAATTATGCTCCATAGCTATTGTAACAACCCGGACCTAGGGCCTAGTAGTCACCTGGTGAAAGAGACACCCGTAGGGACCTCACCCAAGTCATCTTTACATATCATGCATTCATAGCCCAAAAGCTCATACATTTGCGGAGGTGAATAGGGGTGGGTCTAAAGGACATCATTTGGAATAAATATAACATCTTAAAAACATATATATCATCCATAAAAATACAAACTAGAGCATGGATGGACGGGAATCGACAAACAGTTGGTCTCCATCAAATTGGAAAGATTTCAAATATTAACAACATAGAAAAGCTTCCAAAATCCAACATGTACACCAAGTCCAAATTACATAGCAAGAAAGGAAAATGGTGGAGTCCCAAACTAGAGACTTACCACAATAAAACTAGTGTTGAATATCATAAGAACTAGCCACAAGCCGAGAGATGAGCACTTTTCCTTACATGGTTAAATTATGTAGGAAAAATATACATTAGCACTTTTAAAATGTACAAAGTATGTGAGATTCAATGCAAATATGGAATTGTAATGCCATCAATCATACATAAAGACTTGCATACATAGGGCGGTAAAGGTAACAATAACATTACCTCAAGTATGCACAAGGAATATCATTTAATATGATCAAGAATAATGCAAAAATAAAACACATGTGATGGAACCGAGGAATGGATCATAGACATTGTGGGAATAGACCATAAATGACATATAAGACAATATGAGCTACTATACGAAATTCAACATCACCCCTTATGTTGTCACAGGGAGAGCACTAATCGGATGGAACGAGGAGGAGGAGGAGGAGGAGGAGGAGAAGAAGAGCACTAATCGGAGGAGGAGGAGGAGGAGGAGAAGAGCACTAATCGAAGGAGGAGGAGAAGAGCACTAATAGGAGGAGGAGGAGGAGGAGGAGGAAAAGAGCACTAATAGGAGGATGAGGAGGAGGAGGAGGAGGAGAGCACTAATCGGAGGAGGAGGAGGAGGAGAAGAGCCCTAATCGGAGGAGGAGGAGAAGGAGAAGAGCACTAATCGGAGGAGGAGGAGAAGAGCACTAATAGGAGGAGGAGGAGGAGGAGGAGGAAGAGGAGGAGGAGGAGGAGGAGAAAAAGGAGAGCACTAATAGGAGGAGGAGGAGAAGAGCACTAATAGGAGGAGGAGGAGGAGGAGGAGGAGGAGGAGGGAAGGAAAGAGAAATCAAGTAAGTTTCTTAATCTTTGAGATCCTACTTCTTGAGTATTCTAGTTATTAAGTTGATTGATTGTGAATTGGAGGATTGGGGGTTATGTGTGTATATTTG